>CAUYLG010020846.1:0-79293 GCA_963573385.1 Cacajao melanocephalus
CATTCTAGCCTGGGCAGTAGAACAAGAATCCCGTTCTCTCTCCCTCTTTCTCTTCCTCTTTCTTTCTCTCTTACATTCTTTTTTTTTCTTTCTTTCACTCTTTCTTTCTTTCTTCTTTTCTCTCTTTCTTTCAAAAAAAAATTAAAGCATAATCTGTTTTTAAATAAAGTATATTTAGAAACATAATTAATAATTTTCTATTTTTCACCTTGTTGATCAAACAAATAAAACCTCAAATATAAATCAGTATCTTCCAAAGCCAAAACAGAAAGAAAGGGGATGGAAGGAAGGAAGGAAGAAAGGAAGGAAGGAAGGAAAACATATATTGTCAAATAAGGTTAGAAAATATTGCAGACTTTTTTTTCCTTTCATAGATTCACAGTACATATTAGCCAGTAGTTCTTTTTTTTAGGGGGGCGGTGTCAGAGCCTTACTCTGTCATCCAGGCTGGAGTGCCGTCGTATGATCTCAGCTCACTGCAACCTCTGCCTCTTGGGTTCAACCGATTCTCCTGCCTCAGCCTCCCAAGTAGCTGGGACTACAGGCGTGTGCCACCACGCCTGACTAATTTTTGTATTTTTAGTAGAGATGGGATTTCACCATATTAGCCAGGATGGTCTTGATCTCCTGACCTCATGATCCACCCGCCTCAGCCTCCCAAAGTGCTGGGATTATGGATGTGAGCCACCGCACCCAGCTGCCAGTAGTTCTTTTTAAAATTAATTAATTTTAATTGTTTTTGTGGCAGTCTCACTAGGGCTGGAGTGCAGTGGCACAGTCTTAGCTCACTGCAACGTCTGCCTCCCAGGCTCAAACCTTTCTTCCACCTCAGCCTCCCAAGTAGCTGGGACTATAGGTATATGCCACCACACCTGGCTAATTTTTGTATTTTTTCATAGAGACAAAGTTTTACCATGTTGCCCAGGCTGATCTTGAACTCCTGGGCTCAAGCCATGCACCCACCTTGGCCTCCCAAAGTTCTAGGATTATAGACATGCGACACCATGCCTGGCCAATTTTAATTTTTAATTGACAAAAATTGTATATATTTATCATGTACAAATGTTGTTTTGAAATATTTATGCACTGTACAATAGTTAAATTGAGCTAATTAACATATGCATTACCTCGCATACTTTGTGGTAAGAACATAAAATCTAGCCTCTTATCAATTTTCAAGAATACAATACATTAATAACTATAGTCACCATGTTTTACAATAAAACTCATGAACTTATGCCTCCTGTCTAAATGAAATTCTGTATCCTTTGACAAACTTCTCCCCAGTCTTTCCCCCACCCTTACCCTAGCCCCTGGTAACCACTGTTCTAGTCTCTACTTCTATGAATTCACAGATCAAAAGAGACAAAGAAGGGTATTACATAATGGTAAAGGGATCAATGCCACAAGAAGAGCTACCTATCCTAAATATATATGCACCCAATACAGGAGCACCCAGATACATAAAGCAAGTGCTTAATGACCTACAAAGAGACTTAGACTCCCACACAATAATAGTGGGAGACTTTAACACTCCACTGTCAATATTAGATCAATGAGACAGAAAATTAACAAGGATATCCAGGACTTGAACTCAGAGCTGGACCAAGTGGACCTAATAGACGTCTACAGAACTCTCCACCCAAAATCCACCAAATATACATTCTTCTCAGCACCAAATCGCACTTATTCTAAAATTGACCACCTAATTGGAAGTGAAACACTCCTCAGCATTAGGAGAAATACCTAATGTAGATTACAGGGTGATGGATGCAGCAAACCACCATGACACTTGTGTACCTATGTAACAAACGTGCACTTTCTGCACATGTACCCTGGAACTTAAAGTATAATAAATTTTTTTTAAACCTGCCACAAAAAAAGAAATAGAAAAAACAACCCCCACTTCATATTGAACCAATTTCAATAATTTTTTTCACAGAAATACAAAAAACCCCAATTCATATTGAACCACAAAAGACCCCAAATATTCAAAGCAATCTTAAGCAAAAAGAACAAACTGGAGCATCACATTTCCTAACTTGAAAATATATTATAAAGCTATAGTAACTAAAACAGTGTGGTATTGCCATAAAAAACAGACACATACACCAATGGAACAGAATAGAGAGCTCAGGAATATAGCTGGTGATTCTTTTTTTTTTTTTTTTTTTGAGATGGAGTTTCACTCTTGTCGCCCAGGCTGCAGTGCAATGGCATGATCTCAGCTCACCACAACCTCCACATCCAGGGTCCAAGCCATTCTCCTGCCTCAGCCACCCGAGTAGCTGGGATTACAAGCATGCACCACCACACCTGGCTAATTTTTGTATTTTTAGTAGAGACAGGGTTTCTCCATGTTGACCAGGCTAGTCTCAAACTCCCGACCTCAGGTGATCCACCCACCTCGGCCTCCCACAGTGCTGGGATTATAGGCATGCCCAGCCAGCTGGTGATTCTTAATCAGGTTGAGCATCAGAAATATCCAGAGAGTAATTTTCTATTTCCTAGATCTTGGTGGGACCCAGTCAATTGTAGCTTTTAAGTTTCCCAGGTGATTCTATTGTACATCTTTGAATGAGAATAGCTAATTGCAAGCATATAAAATGCCTAGGAAATTTCTGCAGTCAAGAAACTTGTTTGACATTGCTTACCTTGTTATTTCCTAAACTTATGTGACCGAGGAACCTTTTTTTTTGTCATGTAACAACTATTAAGATCTCCCCAAAGCTGTGTTTTGTAACAGGCAACAAAATGCAAATTTTTGCTTCTTTGAATGCTGTCTAAAAAATAGGAGTTTGGGTTAGATTACCTCCAAGGTGTCTTCTGTAGGGTCCAAATATTTAGACTTTAAAAAGTTACTACTGACATATCTAACTGTGCCTTTGTATTCAGCCAAATGATTTCATCAATTAATAATGTACCAGCAAGTTTTAATATGCCCTTAGTCCATATTTTTGATAGCTTTCTGTCTTCCAAACTCACTCTCCTATCTCCTTCCCTCACCTTTCAGCTCAAATATAACACCAAAGTATAATTAGTAAAACCTTCTAATGTATTTTTTCACTTTTTGTGGGAGGAATAGAATTTATGACACTACCTTAAAAAAAAAAATTCGGCCAGCCATGGTGGCTCATGCTTGTAATCCCAGCACTTTGGGAGGCCAAGGCGGGTGGATCAGGAGGTCAAGAGATCGAGACCAGCCTGACCAAGATGGTGAAACCCCATCTCTACTAAAAATACAAAAATTAGCTGGGTGTGGTGATGCGTGCCTGTAGTCCCAGCTACTCGGGAGGCTGAGGCAGGAGAATCGTTTGAACCCAGGAGACGGAGGTTGCAGTGAGCCAAGATCGTGTCACTGCACTCCAGCCTGGTGACCAAAGCGAGGCTCCGTCTCAAAAAAAAAAAAATTTTTTTAAAAATGAATTCTGCCAATAGAATATTTATAGCTTCCAAAGAGAAAAGTTTAAGAAGACATCCTTTTATTGACTCTTCGAATTAAAAAGCAAATGTCAATGGAAATGAGCCCTTTGGAGTTAATGGTTGTTACTAGGGTGACCAACCATTCTGGCTTATCTGGGATTGAGCTATTTGCAGAAACACAGGACTTTCAATGCTGAAATGAGGATAGTTTCTGACAAATCAGGACAGTTGTTTGCCCAAGTTGTTGCTAACCACTGTGTAAAAGGGATGGAGAAGATGTACATGTTTCCCTGTCGGTCAAGGGACATTATGCATTTGCCTTTATCTTCTAGCTTTTTTCTACTCCTACTGTCATAGTGGCTGACTGTCGCTCAATGTCATCCATCCCATTATTACCTTTTCTTGCCTACTCAAAGGATGCTTTTAGGCAGCTAAAGTAGTTGGAGGGCTGCATCTTTTTCTATTTTACATCTGTCTTCTCTGATTTTTGATCTGTAATCCCATGGCAACGAGAGGAATAAAGAGTTGGAAAAACATCTTTGGTTGATTTCCATTTACATGACAATGTGCTGTTATGTGGGTGAGTATGCAGGGGCAGAGAGAGGCACACGTTGGAAAACATGCAGTTGACTGGGAGGTGCTGAACACAGCTTTGCTTATGGTTGAGCAACAAGCCAGCTGGTGCCCAATTTGTACTGTCCCTTATTGATTGATTAATTGATTGAAACAAGCACAAAACCGAAGGCTTATTTTGGATGCATTAAAATAATATCTTTACCCAATCCTCACTGGTAATTTATTTGTTGTTTACTTGGTTCTAAGGGTATCAAGTACCTATCACACTGGAAAGTTAATGCTTTTCAAGCAGTTTCTCACCACCATCCTAGCTAAGTTTATTGGACTGTAAAATCAGCAGAGGTGATAGATTATTAGTTAGCATCTATTGGTAAGTCACAAAGCTGGAGGTTGCAGGTGTTACACTGAATTACAAGGTTGACTCTCTGTTTTCCAAGAAGCTTTTAAAAAATATCACACACTGCTTGGCCATGGTGGCTCATGTCTGTAATCCCAGCACTTTGGGAGGCAGAGGCAGGTGAATAGCTTGAGGCCAGGAGTTTGAGACCAGCCTGGGCAACATGGTGAAACCTCATCTCTACTAAAAGTACAAACATTAGCCAGTGGTACATGCCTGTAGTCCCAGCTACACGGGAGGCTGAGGCATGAGAATAGTTTGAACCCCAGAGATGGAGGTTGCAACCTAGGTGACAGAGCGAGACCCTGTCTCAAATAATGTCATATTTGATATATGTTTTTTATATATAAAACATATAATTTATTATCTCCTAGTTTTTGTGGGTCAGAAATCCAGGCACAGCTTATCTGAGCCCCCTCACACAAAGTCTCTCATGTGCTGCAATCAGGATGTTGACTATGGCTGCAGTCTCATCTCAAGGCTGCAGCAGGGAAGGACTCCTTTCCTAGCTCACTCATGTGGTTGCTGGCATGTTTCAGGGCCTCAGTTCCTCATTGACTCTTGAGTGGAAGCCACTGTGAATTCCCAGTCACATGGGCTTCTCCAACAGAACAACTTGACTAATCAAAGCCAGCAAAATGTTCTGCTAGCAAGATAGAAGCCAGTCTTATGTAACTAATCATGGAAGTGAAATCACTTTAGCCAAATTCTGTTTGTTAGGGGCAAATTACTAGGTCCAGCTCACACTCAAGGGGAGAGAATTGTACGTGGGTATGAATACCAGGAGACAGGAGGGCTCATGGGGGGGGCCATATTAGAAATCTCTTTTTCATGAAGTAGTTTCAGAAGGAGTATAGCAAATTGGTTGGCTGAGCTGCCTCTGAAGCCTTGTTTGGACTCTTGACATTGCCACTTACTAGCTATATAGCCTTGAAAATAGTTACTTAATTTCTTCAAAGGCCAGTTCACTCATTTATTTATCAGAATAATAATTAACTCTCCAGCTGGTTGGGAAGATTAAATTAAGGGAAATTATATATGTAGACATTTAGCATGGTGCCTGACACATGGCAAGTACTCAAAAACATGACTTTTCCTAGCCATGGTTCCCCAGCAGCAGCTTCTGAGAGATAGGAAGATGAGATGAGCAGACGAGGAGAAGCAAGGGCAGAATTTTGGCAGACATTCTGTAAGAGAGAATTTCAGCCTGATCCTGCAGGGAAATTCTGCAGTGTGAAGCCTCCAAGTTATATCATCCTGAGATCAGGCAGTTGTGCTTTCAAAGTCCCACATTCTAGAGCCATTGGTTAACAGCCACCCCCATGTAGAGGTGAGGGATGGAAACTCCCAGAACTAATCCTCTGACCTGTGGGCAAAATAGCTCCAATAGCCTAAGGGCAGCTTTCAAAGAAGACCCCACTGAAAGGTAGCAATTCAAAGAACACTGAAATCAGTGGAGGAAGGACACATATAGTAAAATGGCAAAAGCAATCTGAAGGAACCTGTCTGGAGCGCTAACACTGTCCAATGTGTTACTCAGTAAAACATACAGGTTCCAGTCTGACTAGTGACATAAAACAAGTACACAGAAAACTGTAATCAAATGCAGAATATAATAATTTCTGTAATGGAAGTTTCAGCTGGGGTCTTGGCAGAAGTTTCAACCAGGTCTTTACAAGAGAAGACATAAGAGAAGACATCCAAAATGATACTGAATGTTGGGCAGGATTTTAACAACCGGAGATGAGGGTAGTGGCATGAGAAAAGGCATGGAAGTAGGGAATTGGAAACAGGTTTAGGGAACAACAAATAATTCCGTTTTCTTGTAGGGTACGGTAGAAGCCAAGCGTAGATGGACTGGGATAGATCACAGAGGAACTTAAACATAGGAATGGTAAATTTTCACTTAACTAAAAAAGAAGTAGGAGCTACTACGGTTTTTGAGCAGGTGAGTGATCATTGCACTCCTTTAGCAAATTAATTTGACTTTGTTGGATATGATGAGTTGGAGTAGGAAAGGAATGAGGGAAAGGGAAAGATAAATTAAAAGGTTATTAGAAAAGACAATATGAATGATTGTGAGGATTGAGAGTAGGGTAGTGGTAGTGACAATGGAATAAGGGGGCAAATGCAAATGTTGCAAAGGCAGAGAGCTTACAAATTTGGCAATTGATTAGACACTGGGAAAAGCAAAGAATAGGCTTTGTGATTTTGGGAAAAGGAGATAATTTGTGGGAGGACATAATGAATTTACTTTGGACATGTTGAGTTTGATTTGCTGTTGGATTATACAGGGAGTAATGTCCATTAGGAAGGTGTGAATGTATAAATAGAGCTTGAAGAAATAACTGAATTAAGATATACAGGTTTCGTATATAAAACAATGGACTTTGATTAATTCATCAAGGTTCAAGAGAAAGAAAAAATAAGGGACAGAGTCTTGGAGAGCCTTTAGAAGCAAGAGGAGGAAGAAAATCAGTGCAAGAGTCAGAGAAGGAGTATCCAGAATTAGGAGAACAAAGAGCCTTCAGTGTCATAAAAGTCAGGAGAAGAGAGGCTTGAGGAGAACATCAAAAGGTGGAGAGAGGTGGAGAGGAATAGAAAGAAGAATATAGCAATTGGATTTACAATTAGTAGGTTACCTGTGACACTGGTGAGTGGTTTCAGAAAGATGGCAGAAATGAAATCCCATTTCAAGGGGATAAATGGTGCGATTATGAGAATTCTTTCAAGAAGTTTGAGTGCAGTGAGTTTGGCAGCTCGTGGGAGGCAGGATATAATTATTTTTAATATAGGATAGACCTAAAAATATAAGTGAGGGGAAGGGCCAGTAAAGCAGGTGTAATGAAAATATAAATTGATGGAGCCAGATCTAAAGTGTCACCGGAAGAGAGTGAGGTCAAGAGAATATTCATATTCTCCCTTTCATTTTGGGCTCCAGTGAAGTAAGTAAACCTGTTGATGACAGCTTCCTGTAGCTGATGTTATTATCAGACCCTTGATTCCCTTTAAGCTTAGAATATGTCAAATCATGAGTCAAATAGTATCTCTAGTAAAAAGTGTTTAATTTCAGATGAAGCTTGCCATTTGAAAAGTAAAATGCAAAAGATGACTATATCAGGATGATGAATAGCAGATGCTTAACTAGCAGTGAGAGCTCACAAATCCACCCACAACACTCATCGTCATAGAGGGAAGCAATAACCCTAAAACAAAATGCAATTTACAGACCTAATTTTTGGTTTCTGTGAACTAAAGTTTGCATCAGCATACAGATAAAACAACCTTCAATTGGACTTCATGTGCCCAGTCCCTCTTGATATCTATAAAGGTTAAGATTAGGGGACAAGTTTGTTAGTCAAGAGCTCTAAATAGAACCAGAAATAAAAGATTCTTAAAACTAGTCACTGTATTATTTTTCATCTTCAATATGTTTTGTTTTCATTTGGATTTCTTTTCTCAGACATTAGGAAAAAGGAGTTGAGATTCTAAATTAGGCCTGGAATGAGGAAAGTACAACTATCTTTATGACATTATTAGTATTTTCCCAGAGTATCACCCTGGATTACAAACATGAAATTAAGCTTCTTAGAACCAGCAGGACCCCAACTTGTACAGAAAGTGGCAAAGGCAGCCCCTGTTAAGAGTTTAGCAGTGGTGATAAGGACCTCTGAAAGCAATTCAGAGCTAAGCTATACTGTGTAGCCACCTTCCTGCTGTTAGGTTTGTATATGCCATGTTAAACAAATTGGAAATTAAGTTAGCCATATGGTGTGTACACAGGGTGGTTTATTTTCACCAATCTGTAGCCCACATTAAAAAAAAAAACAACAACAACCAAGGACCAAACAATAGAATGAAAATAATTCACAGATATAAATCAAGAAAACATTGCTGAAATGAAAGGAGCCTTAAATATACAGATTAAAATGGTGTACCTAGGAAAAACTGGTACTGAATGAACATTCCATTTATTAATATCTCAGCTCCAAACCTACCCTTCTATATTCCCCTTGATGATACTGGGACTGGGGCCTACAAATTACATTTTTCATCAACCAACTGGCTCCTTGTTAGGACTTGCCAAAGAGGAGATGTGATGATTAATATTAGGTATCAAGTTGGCTCCATTGAGGGATGCCTAGATGGCTGGTAAGGCATTGTTCCTAAGTATGTAGGTAAAGCTGTTTCCAGAGGAGATTGACATGTGAGTCAGTGGACTGAGAGAGGAAGACCCTCCACTCAATGTGGGCAGGCACCATCCAATGGGCTGCCAATGTTGCTAGAATGAAGCAGGAAGAAGAAGGCGGGTATTCAGCTTGCTTGCTCTTCTTTCTTTTGCTCTCTCTCTGTCTCCTGGAGCAGTACACCCTTTCCTCCTCCAGCCCTTAGGCATCAGACTCCAGGTTCTTTGACCTTTGGACTCTGGAACTTGAACCAGCAGTATTCCCAAGGTTCTCAAGCCTTTGGCCTTAGAATGGGGATGTACTATCAGCTTTCCAGGTTTTGGGCCTTACAGACTTGGACTGAGCCATGCTACCAGCTTCCCTAGGGGCCATGCTTCTATCTTTCTCCCCTTTCCAGATAGCCTGTTATGGAACATCACTTTGTAATTGTGTGAGCCAATTCTCCTTAATAAATTTCCTTTCATGTATGTATGTATGTGTATATATCATATATATGTATATATTATATACATATATGTGTATATGATATATGATATAATATATGATATATACATATATGTATATGACATATACACACATATCATATATATATGATATACATTTTATATATATCCTATTAGTTCTGGTCCTCTTGGAGGACCCTGACTAATAACAGAAAATTGGTACCAAGTAGTGGGGTGTTGCTATACAGATATCTGACAATGTAGAAGCAGCTTTGAAACTGGGTAATGGGCAGAGGTTGAAGAGTTTAGAAGGCTCAGAAGAAGACAGGAAGACAAGGGGAAATTTGGAATTTCTTAGAGATTGGTTAAATGGATGTGATCAAAATGCTGACAGAAATACAGACAGGGTTACAAGGTCTCAGATGGAAATGAGGGGTTGGGAACTGGAGCAAAGGTAACTCTTGTTACCCCATAGCAAAGAACTTAGCTAAATTGTGTCCATCCCCTAGGGCTTCGTGGAAAGCCATACTTAAGAGGGATGACCTAGGGTATCTGGCAGAAGAAATTTCTAAAAAACAGCAAAGCATTCAAGAAGTGGCATGGCTGCTCTTAGCAGCTTACAAATGGCAGCAAAGAAGTAATCTAAATTTGAAATTTATCATTAAAATGGAAGCAGGACATATAAATTTGGAAAATTAGCAGCCTGGCCATGTGGTAGAGAAGGAAAGAGCATTTTCAGGAGAGGAATCCAAGGGTGCTATGGTGCATCAACTTGTTAAAGAGGTGAGCATGACTAAAAGGGAGCCAGGTGATAATAGTCAGAACAATGGGGAAAAGGCCCCCAAAGCATTTTAGAATTCTTTGAGGCAGCACCTCCTATCACAGGCCCAGAGACCTGGGGGACAGACTAGTTTTAGGGGACATGCCTGGGGCACTGCTACCTTGTACCACCTTGGGATACTGCTCCTCACATCCTGGCTGCTTTGGCTCCACCCACAACTCAAAAGGGCCCCAGATACTGCTCACGCCACTGGGTCTTTTGGAGGATACAATCCATAAGCCTTGGTAGCTTTCACCTAGTGTTAAGCCTGAAGGCTGTCAGAATGCAAGAGTAAAGGAGGCTTGGTGGCTTCCACTTAGATTTCAGAGAACATATTGGAAAGCTTGGGCTCCCAGGCAGAGCCTGCCACAGGTGTGAAGCCCCCACAGAAAGACTTACTAATGTGATGCCAAGCAGAAATGTGGGCTTGGAGCTCCCACAGAGATTCCTCACTGGAGCATTGCCTAGTAGAGCCACAGAACCCAGATTAATAGAGCCACCAGCAGCATGCAACCTCAGCCTAGAAAAGGCACAGACATTCAACTCCAACCAGTGAAAGCAGCTATATGAGCTGAGCCCCAGCAACAGCAATTTGTTGGTTCCTATCTCCATTTTCTTTGGCATTCTCACAACTGACTGATCTTGCCCCTTCAGAGACAACAGCAGCAGCCAAGAGTACATATTCTTCCGAGGTCTGAGGATCAGCTCTGCAGGGCCTCTTCAAGTTCCTGAAATGCTAGGACCAGTCAGGCAGCACCCCTTCCTAGAAGGTTGGGGTCCCTGCCTCCAAGCTTCTAGGTCCTGATAATTACTTCTATTTGTTCCCACCCCTGTCACCCCATCTTAGACGTGGTAGCTGTTTCCTGCAGGTATTATCTCTGATGATCACCCTGTGTACTTACATAGTTGTCCCATATTTTAGTTACATGTTATTTTTATGTTTAAAGAATACATGTTATTATCTTTATATTCACTTGTTTTTCATATTCTCAGTTTGTATTTTATTCATTATTATTCCTTTTTGCATTTCAGACCTTCTATCCGCCATTATTTTCTCCTGCTTGAATGACAGTCCTTTAGAATTTAATGATCTAGTGACAGAAGTCTTTTCTTTTTCTTTGTCTAAAAAAAGTTTTTTTCATTTTTATTCTTAAAATATAGTTTCCATGGGTATGAAATTCCAATTTGACAGTTATTTAATCTCAGAATATTAAAGATATTCCACTGCCTCTGGCTTCAACGGTGGCTATTAGTCTAATAGTCATCCTTTTATGAATGTTTGTTAAGTCTTTTCCTCTCTGGTTACTTCAGGTATTTTCTGTCTTTGTTAATCCACAGTTTCACTAAAATATATGAAGGTGTAGATTTTTCTTATTTTTCCTGTTTGAGATTTATAAGAATTTTATAATGAGGTTTGGGTCTGTTAACAATTCAGGAAAATTCTTATCCATTATCTCTTTGAAGAGTTGTGTTCATCCATGTCTTTTAACTTTTTCTTTAATAGATTTTATCTCCTATCTCTGGGCTACATTCTAGATCATCTCTTTAGATCTCCCAGATGGTGCTACCACAACACATTCCTCTGTGGCTCAGCCTCTTGCCCCCATACTGCAGCAGTGCTGCAGGACTAAGGCTCACAGTTGCACCTTGTTTTTGTTCATATGGGCTCTATCTTATGGCCCTCTCAGGAAACATGAATTTAAATGGAGTTCGTTCCTGGCACCTTCTCTGCTTCATAGTCCTCTACCTTGCCACATCCTCCCAATTCTCATTTCCCTCCTCCAGTAGTATAGGGACAGTCCAGTAAGTTGTCTGGCCTAAGGGGACATCCAATGAGGGAGTGAAATTCCAGTCTCCTTTTCTAACAGTCATCTATAACTTTATGAGTGATTCTCTTGAAACACCTACCTTGGCTTTGAAAAAGGGAAGTACCTTCGCCCCCAGGTCAATCAGAGAAAGGTTGATGGTGATGGTGAAGGGTCAAAATGGCTTATTTTACAGATATAGAGTCATGGGCTCTCCCTGAGTTCTCCCATAGTATATACTAAGAAGGGTAGGGTAGGGTATGTTTTCTTTTTTTATCTCCAGTTCATATTCTTTGCAGTGGAGCGGCTGGCCTCAACTCTAGATGGCTATCTAAACTTAGATTTACGGTACTAATTAGTCTTTCGTTATCAGCTTTAGGCCTTAACTTTAATTCCAGGGAAACAGAAAAATCTCACTCAGCATCTAACTACACACTATTTTTGAGAGAAATTGCTCAACCATTGGGATACTCAACTGTTACTGTCACTTGTATTCCCAACTTCACTCCTTAATGTATTGTGCTTAACTCAAATTATTCAGTGAACATGTGTTTAGAAGAATTATTAAATCTTTCTGAGCTCTTAGTTCTGATATAGCAATTTCATTTATAATTTCTAAAATTCTATCTAAGGGATAATTTGTTAAACACTTTAAAATGTGTGAAATCTATACAACTCAATAGACCCTATCCTCATCTTGGGTATTCCCTAAAACAGAAGCAAATAAACAAAAACATCTACTTCTGGTTAGCTTTTCAAATTAGAGCGAGTATAAGCACAATCTATTGATTGTCTGGGATGCACACACACTAGCATCATCCATTAACAATGTTAATTAGAGGAATCATCAATTAAAGTATAGCAGGCCCTGGGCTGAGAATAGACATGACAGAAAACAGTCATGATCTGCTAATTATCTAATAACTAATGGACATTTGTGAGTTAAACAGCATTATGACACTCACAAAAAGTAAAATTTTAAAATAAGATGGCATATGCTTTTTGTAAAACAAGTTAAATAAAACAGAAAAGTACTAAAAGGAACGTAAAAATCCCCACAAATGATCTGACCTGGAGGTGAACACTGTGAATATTTTGGTAAACATCTTTATAGACAAATTTTAAAAGAATCACAGCTTGTCATGGTTTTGTGTATCACAAACATTACCATTTCAGATGCTTCTCAATATTCTCCATAACTTCCTCATATTCTTTCATTTTATGGAAGATTAATGATTCACTAGTGTCTATTTGCAGACATTTGACTAAGGAAGTGGGGTTAACCTCCAGAAAACTAGAATGTGAAAAGGTCATGGAGCCTATTTAGAAGCATCAGACTTTAAGAGTTGCCTATAATTTTAGGGAAATTCCTGAGCTTTAATGAGGAAGGCTATATCTAAAGAACATCAGCAAGTTGGTTTTGCCCTGTTGATCCCATGTTGGTGTTAAATCAGTGGCAAGTTCTTTTTGGTTTTCTTCTGTGTGAATCTTTATAGTTGTCTTTATGACATCTTCTTTAATTGCTAAGCAGGACTGCCACCTAGCTTCAATTGCCTAAGCTTTCAGAATGTCAAAGCTTCCATTAGATAATGAGTGTCCAACTTGAAGGTCCCTTTAAATGCCTCTATCACTATCACTTAAAGTGCCTTTATCCCAGCCCAAGGAGGTTTTCGTTTGGCTTTGTTATATTATCATTGCAGGCAATGAAGATTTTAGAGGAAAAAATAGAATTATTTCTCTTTGTGCGAAGATAACAAGAATGAGCAGCCCCCTTGGCTACCCAGAGGATGGACCAAAAGGGAGTATGCCATGGTCAAGGATGGTGGGCAGGGACATCCTTTATCCCCAAGGAGATCTTAAATTTCATACATCACTCACAATACCAGGTACTTTGTAATTGAAATAATTATTTGATGACTGTCAGAATCAATGATTCTCAACCCTGGCTGCACATTAGAATTATCTGGGAATCTTTTAATCAGTATCAATGATTACCTCCCACCTCCAGAGATGCTAATTTAATTGTTCAAAGATTCTTCTCAGACACTGGTATTTTTAAGCTTCTCAGTGATTCTAATTAATGTCCATGTTTTCAAACCACTGATTGAAATTAATAGAAGGGAGAGGAAACCTCATTATATCTATTGTTTAGATAATGAAAGAAGCCAGTTTGAGCAGATGCTCAAATTTTGAGGAAGGAAAAATGGGAAAAAGAGTAATGTTTTTTCATATTAGTCATATTTCAGTTCTATTTCTTTATAGGCAGGGTGACCATATAATTTTTCATCCAAATCAGAACATTTCTGAGAGTGAAAGAGGGAGCTGTTAACAACCATGCCAGGACAAAAATTAACTCTAACTGTCCAGGCAACTTGGGACCAATTGTTGCTATGCTTAGATCTATGGCTTCCCTGTCTTCTTGATCTCAAAGTTAAGCTATACTGTTGTTGATGTTTTAGTATTTGCCCATTGGAAGACTTTTAAGTCACTTTTAAATATATGTGTCACCATCATATCAAATTTTAGCAGTCAATTTTTGGAAAGTTATTTTTTGCGTGTTTAAAAGATGCATGTTCTCAATATTCTTATTTTACTTCACCACCTTTCTCTTGCGGAAGAAATAGGAAATGCAACCCACACACATTGCCTTAAATTTTTTTTAACCACTGTGGATACTTTTTAGTCCTTCTAGCCAAAGTAAAATGAGACAGAAGTTAGAAACCACTTGCTGTAATTAAGTTTTTAATTTGTTTGTGAATCTTGCACACACAAAGTTGGTCCATTTCCCATTAACAAGGATAACTAAATGTAAATTGGACTTAAGACATTTGTGAATGTATAGTCTTAATTAATTACATTTATTTATTAGCTTTATTCTTCTGGCTAAAGGAAACATCTGTGAGAGCTCTTTAAAGAAGTAGAAAGTGCCATATAAGTGAAAGACATTATTATATCACTGAAGGTTGTGTTTTAAAACAAATAATCCTAATTTTCCTATGAGATTTGGTTCAGTGGGTTTTCAATAGTTTTCTTAACCTGAGAAATATTTTAGCAAATGAAATTTTACCTAAAACTCAATATATAAAATAGGTTAAAGACCTGCTGCTTGTGTTTAAGTGAGAAGAGGAAATTGGGGTGGGAACGAGGGGAAAGAGGCAGTACTTTGGCTATTCTGTTCACTCCCCCTCTTTCAGAATAAAGGTATAGGAAGACAGTGGGAGAGAAAGTTTTGGCTTTGAAAATCTATATTGTGCTCCCAGTTTCAGTCTCAGCTTTCTGCTAAAGCCCGAAATGTTAATTTACTTCCAGTGGTTTCCTTTTCAACTGATAGAGGATAACACAGTCTGCCATCTGCCTGCCACTCAGGGATGATATTTGAGCCAAAGATGGTAAATATGACATGCTTTGATTTGCCAATGAGAATTTAATTAAATCTAAAGTAATTTAGGTTTGTGTTTCTAGAATAAAATTTTTACTAATTAACAAAAAAAAAAAAAAAGCAACAGGCCCAGAGAGAGAGAAAACAAGATAGAGATTTAGTTGCTGGGTTAAAGAATATTTTAGCAAGAATCTCTCTCTCTTTACATCTTCTGTTATTCATAAAACCAAGTTAATAGATGTACATGATCTTTTCCCCAAATTTCCTTCTCTTACAACCATTTTCCCATCAATTGGTGAATGAACAAGTTGTGGTATATCCACACAATGGAATATTACTCACTAGTAAAACTAAATGAACTTTTGATAAACATAACATGTCTGAATCTCAAAAACATTATGCTGAAGGAAAGAATCCAGGCACAAAAGACTATACACTCTATGATTCCATTTATATGACATTTGAGAAAAGACAAATCTAATCTATAGTATCGGGGAAGATGTGGTTTCCTGGGGCTAGAGATGGGGAGTATTGACTAGAATGGAGTGCAAGGGAGCACTTAGTGGTTTGGGAAATGCTTTGCGTCTTAATTGTGTTGGTGCTTAAACAAGTTTATATATTTGTCAAAACTAATCAAAATATACACTTAAAATAGGTGCACTTTAGTGTATATAAACTACATGTCAATTTAATTGATTAAAAAGTTTCATTTTCTTTCCAAAGAAAGAAAGGTATGGGAAGAGAGTAGGAGAAAAACTTTGGGTTTTGAAAAGTTTTCTCTCAGTTCTTTCCAAACTCGACAAATACCAGTTTGTTCTTGGCACTGATACCTGTGGAACAAGGTGAAATATTACATTGAGATGGTCCTATGCAATATATAGATCAGTTGGTCTGTTGTTATCTCCTAGACACTATCATATCTACCTCTAGAAGCTTACACTCTAGATGTGAATGTTATTATAGTTTCTACTTCTATGTTTAGTCTTAGCTTCACATTATCCTCTGATTTATTTAATTTTCTTTCACTTAATACTTGCTATTTTTATGTTGACATGCAACCATGCAAGCTGTATGTACTAGAAGTTCAAGGTAGAGTATAAATTTTTAAAATAAAATAAACTTATTTGGGTTTAAAAAAATTATAGCCAAAATCAATGTGTATTTTTACCTCACTGTATGTATATGTATATGTTTGTGTATGTGTATGTATATATGTGTGTGTGTGTGTGTGTATATATGTATATATATATAAAACACAGCATGCATCACACACACACATACACACACACACACACAATTAACCATTAATAGATTTAGGAATCCAATGAGGTTGGTGGATTTGTGAAGACAGTTCATAACTGTGACAGGTTCAATAAATGAAATATTTGCTATGTTCTGTGAGTCTTCTCCTAAAACAGAAACTGATCAAATAGGATTAACAGTGGACACCCTGTAGTTGAGAAACCTGGCAAGAAATAACTCTAAAAAAACTAATTATAAAAGTATAGTATGGGTTTAGATGTTGCTTTTCATGTTGCCGATGGCAATGGAGATGAGTAACAATAAGCCCTGTTCTTGCATTTAGGAATACTGAAAACCAGCTTTTCTTTCCTGGAATCAAAGCTATTTCATGACACCAATGAAATGTGTTGTTTAAAGGAGATTTGCTACTGGGAAGTGTGCCCAGAGAAAAGTAAATAAATTAAGGTTCAGATATGGAGTTGAGGGAATAAAGTTAGGAAGAACCCTTATTAAGTACTTTTATATTTTATATATGAAATGTATAGAAATATGTCCTTGTAATAAGGATAAAAAACATGCAATCCTATTTGAAGGTACAGATGCTGCCTCTATGTGACTGAGATAGGAATTGGCAGTGCAGACATGCTAATAAAATCTAAGAAAATATCAAATTCAAATTTTGCTCAAAATCCAAAAAAGAAAACTAAAAAGATACAATATAAAACATTTAGCAACAACTGTAATCTACAATTTTTGTATTAATTAAAATGCTATTTTTGTATGTTGAATCCCCTTCCTTTAACTTTTTCATAAACATAAATGCTCTGCTGGCAAGTATACTAATTTCTCTTTCCTTCACCGTGAATAGTCATAAAGAAATGTGAATGATCACATAAACACTTTCCTTTCCTTAAGTTAAATGTAGATATAAACTAGGGCCAGTAAGCAATCATTCCAGTTTGCCCTATGCCTGAGACTTTCAATGCTAAAATTGGGAAAATCCCAGGCAAATCCAGATAAGATGGTCACTCCAGAATCGATCAAAGTTCAACTTTAGAATTGAAGAGGAAAAAAACATGGATGTGGAGAAATTACATTCTGTATCAATTTCCATTCATGTTAGCTGTTCTCCCGTAGCCTGTTTCCACTTACTAATTTTAAATAATAAGAAAATAAATGAAATGAGGAACAGCTTTCTGCTCTCTGTGATGTTGAAATCTGATATCTCTTTAGGTCCTTTTATAAATCAAAACATGAAAACCAGGGTCAAAGGCCTAAGAGATAAAATCTGTTTGCTTTGTCAGTAAACTTCTTGCCACTGGGCTAAAATACTTGATAGTTTCAAGCAAGATATTATGTTCTATTCTTTTCCTGGTTTCTCATTCAGAATTGTTGAGCTGTACCTCTGGCCTATGTGTGATTATCTTACATTTGCAAAACCTCCAAGGAAAGCCACCTGGGATAGAACTGTTTGCTCTCATTAGCTGAGAAAACAAGCTCTGTTTATTCCTCTTGGTAGTGTCAGAGGAACCCTGGTTTAATTCCAACACAGGTCTGGGTGTTGATTTCACACAAAGGGATTACCCTGTGCAACGGTGAAAATTCTAAGGTACCCTCAAAGGAGACATCTGACTCAACACTGTGTGACTAGGGAAAACTGGGTGTACATAATACATCATAATTTTTTTTAACATATGTGATTAGCAAATTGTTATAAAGTCAAATCAAGTAAATAAGATGCCAATAATACTGTCTCATCTATCATGGACATAGGTGTTTATTTTGAAATCATCCCTGATACATGTCTCTTTTGTACGGTGCTTACCTCCTGTGAGTGTGGAATGGGTAGTCACTCATTAAAGTAGTTGCTGCCAGTGCTCTATCCATAACCCCTTCAATCTCTTCACCATGTTCATGCTTTCTGGCTCCCTGAAGGCTTTTATTCCCAATATCTACATCTCTTAGTTGGATTACTGCTCTCAGGCAGCTGAAGCCTGATTTGCCCAGAGACATAGCAAGCTGGAAGTGCCTGGGTGCCTATGTCTCCTGAGAGCAGCCCTTAACCAATCAGGGACAGACAGTGGAAAGAAAAAATATTCCACCTCCCTTGCCACCCATTGGGGACAATTCTGAGGTGTGTTTCTCACAATCTCCATAACTTCCCTGTGAGATTGACCCAGAACAATATTCTCTGGAACTTTGCTTGCTGTCACACCCTGGCTTAGCCTCCTTCTTTTTCTTGTCTCATTTTTCCATTAGCATACTGCCTTTTCATGGAAATACCTGCTAATAATTCATGTTCACATGAGTCCTTCTCTTACGGTCAGCCTCTGGGGCACTGAAACTAAGACACTCATGTTACATAATTTGAAGAGCATTTAAATCTCTTCTGTCTTAAAGAGACAGACTGTTTATAAAAATAGATACACAAATGAACCTCAAGCACATGAAAAGATGCTCTACTTAATCATGGTAAGATAAATAAATGCAAATTAAAACTACACAGAGATACTATTTCTCACCCATTCAGGGGCAAAAGGAATCTCAAGGTTTGACAACATACTCCATTGGTGATGTTGTGAGGAAACAGACATTCCCATTGGAAGTAAAATGTTTTTGGAGAAGAATTTGCAACATTAAAAAATTACATATGTATTCATCCTTTGATGAGCAATTTCACTTCTAGAAATCTAGGAAAAATTCAAGATGACATATAACAAAAACTTCATTTCACCACTATTTGTAATAGTACAAGCTTGGAAATAACCCAAATGGCCCTCAAGGAGACTGGTTGAATAAACTATGCTACATCTAATCAATGAAAAACTAGTTTGTGTTAAAAAAGAATGAGGAAGATCTCTTTATACCATTGTAGGTAATTTCCAAGATATATTGTTAAAAGCAAAAAAAGCAAGGTGAAGTAAAATATGTAGAGCTTGCCACCGTTGGCACAAAAAAAGGTCTTGGGAGAAGCACACACACGCACACACACACACACATACACACACACACACACACACACAGACTTGCTTCAATAAGAAAGAATGGAAGGAAAAAATTAATAAAGAAATATTACTTAGAAGAGGGGAAAGGAAATATGTGGGAATATGTGAACAAGAACAGTGAAGAAAGTTAGGACTCTCTGAATGTACCTTATTCTATAATTTTGACTTCAGAATCATCATAGAATAATTTTTACACAAAAACCAAAATTAAATTGTAGTGAGGGAATCTAATTATAGTTCAGTTTGGTGGCATAACCACAGAAGTACTATTTCAAGTGATTTTAAAATGAAACGTTTTAATCCCCTTAAATTCTCTGAGGAATATATCCTAAAGACCAAATAACCTCAAAGAAATCTTACACTGGACTCAGTAGTCTTGTTTTTAATAATAACATTGTTATTTTTGAGGCTATGATATATAAAGCAGGAAAATCAAATGATCAATTATTAATCTGTTAATATTATTAGAATATTTTCCATTTAAGAGAAAAGAGAAACACATATAAAATAAGTTAAAAACCCAGTAATCTTACATTTTTCCTTGGAATTAACAGTATAAACTCATGATTTGCTTTTCACTTTCTAAAAATGTACACATTTTATAATTCTGTTCACTGAAAAAAAATGCAGAACCAATGAAAACCCAGTAGAAACGAGAATTCCTAATGCCCCAATTATGGTCTCTAAATAGCATTAGCCACAAAAAGGAATCAGGGCTCCTTAGAGTAATATATGGTTCCACGTATGGAGCAGAAATATATAAAAAGAATCTGAGACATCACATTGTTCCACAGAGCAAGGAAGCTATTGAAGCCTACTGAGGTCATGACAAAAAGGCAACAGCATGAGGGGGCTACTTCTGGTGAAGGATGGGACAATTTGAACATGAAAAGAAATAATGAAGCTCACCAGATATATACATATTTATGAATTCACAATATTATTTTTAAAAAGGGAGGCTTCTTTGGAGGTTACTGGAACATCAACTCTTTTAAAAAATCAATAAAGAGACATAATCGAACATTTATTCTATTCCTTGTACAAGCTATATTTTAGGTAATGACACAGTTGGTGCATGGCATTTCTAGCAGCAATCATCAAACCCTATCAAAATCATTAGGTGGATGTCAATGGGGACCTTTATAATGGAGGAAACAGACTTACAACACTTGACCTCAAAGTCATCAGTCAGGTCACAGAAGGAAATAATATGGCACAGCCAAATAAGATAGTTGAGGACAGTTTAATAAAAAGACTGCTTATCATGATGTGGGTGTGTAAGGAAAACTACCAAGGAATAATGAGGTGCCCTAGGAGTCCCATGAGAAAGATGCCATTATCACTTCTCGGCCTTTTGGCTAAGACGACGTGTAATGGTGAAGGATGCCATTAACCCACAGCCTGAAGAGGTAAAGGGAGCAATTACTGGAACAGAGAGAGAGAACTATAGCTATAAGAGAAGGCCACACAATGGGAGTTGTGGCCTTTGGTAGAGAAATACAACCACTGCCAACCTGTGGCAACCCAGAAAAGAAGAAAAACAAGGGAATAAATAGTCTGATTTCACTCTGTTCCCATGCAATGATCTACGTATGCCTACCATTAGACAGCCAGGAATCAGAAGACAAAGAAGTCTGTTGATGCAATCTACACCAAAAGCAATGGCAACAAAAGCCAAAATAGAAAAATGGGATCTAATTAAACTTAAGAGCTTCTGCACAGCAAAAGAAACAATCATTACAGTGAACTGGCAACCAACAGAATGGGAAAAAATTTTTGCAGTCTACCCATCTGACAAAGGGCTAATATCCAGAATCTACAAAGAACTAAAGCAGATTTACAAGAAAAAAAAAACCCATTCAACAGTGGGCAAAGGATATGAATAGACACTTTTCAAAAGAAGACATATATGCAGCCAATGAACATATGAAAAAATGCTCATCATCACTGGTCATTAGAGAAATGCAAATCAAAACCACACTGAGATATCATCTCATGCCAGTTAGAGTGGCGATCATTAAAAAATCTGGAGACAACAGATGCTGGAGAGGATGTGGAGAAAAAGGAACACTTTTACACTGTTGGTGGGAGTGTAAATTAGTTCAACCATTATGGAAGACAGCGTGACAATTCCTCAAGGATCTAGAAATAGAAATTCCATTTGACCCAGCAATTCCATTACTAGGTATATATCCAAAGGATAATAAATCATTCTATTATAAAGACAGATGCACACGTATGTTCGTTGCGGCACTGTTTACAATAGCAAAGACCTGGAACCAACCCAAATGCCTATTGATGATAGACTAGACAAAGATAATGTGGCACATATACACCATGGAATACTATGCAGCCATAAAAAATGATCAGTTCGTGTCCTTTGTAGAGACATGGATGAATCTAGAAACCGTCATTCTCAGCAAACTGACAGAGGAACAGAAAACCAAACACCACATATTTTCACTCATAGGTGAGTGATGAACAATGAGAACACTTGGGCATAGGAAAGGGAACAACACTCACAGGGCTAGGTGGGGGCGTGGAGGGGAGGGGAGCAACAGCGGGGGTTGGGTCAGGGAGGATGGAGAGGGATAACACTGGGAGAAATGCCTGATGTAAGTGACGGGGGGGGGGGGACAGGGTGGAGACAGCAAACCACCATGGCATGTATGTACTTATGCCACAATCCTGCAGGATGCAGGACGTGCACATGTACCACCGAGCCCAACGTACAATAAAAATAATTAATTTTTTTAAAAAAGTTAGCTCCTGGGGCAAAGAGCATGGTAGAGAGGAGTGGAGAGTATAAATGGGAAGAACATATCTGAGATGCAAGTGATAAATCCTTTCAGTACCTGTCTGAATCTTCAGTAGACCCAAACAAAAGACCAGACTTTATAAGGATGCTTCCAGCATCTCACATTTTTGAATTGTTCCCTCATTTTGAAAATCAATAAGAATCAGGCTGATGTTGCAAAATCAATTCCAACAGAGTCCTCAGGATAGAGGCCATATGGACCCTATTTGGCACACTAAAATACCCATGGTGAGATGCAAGATTTGGTTAGAATTCTGAGCTTCAGGGACTCCATATAAGGATAAAACTTGTAACAAATTCAATCTGTCTGGCCTCTTGCAACTCTTG
Organism: Cacajao melanocephalus; assembly: GCA_963573385.1. Lineage (NCBI taxonomy): Eukaryota > Metazoa > Chordata > Mammalia > Primates > Pitheciidae > Cacajao > Cacajao melanocephalus. The sequence continues at coordinate 22,423 of CAUYLG010020846.1, forward strand.
TAAGTTGATTTGACACATAAAATTATCGTCAACAAAATATTGACAATATTTTAAATCTCTTCCTCTCTAAGAGTTCCTATTCTTTCTACCAGTGAAAAGACCTAATGACTTTTGTCACTTGATAACCAGGGTAAACTCTCAACAAACTAGGTACAGAAGAAATATACCTAAGATCAGTAAAGGCTATATATGACAAATGCACAGCTAACATCATACTGAGTGAGGAAAAATTGAAAGCCTTTCCTCTAAGGTCTGGAACAAAACAAGGGTGCTGCTTTTACAACTGTTATTTAACATGTACTGCAAGTCCTAGCCAGATGAGCACTTAGACAAGAAAAAGAAATAAAGGGCATCCAAATTGGAAAGGAAAAAGTAAAATTAGCCTTGTTCACAGATGACATAATCCTATATTTAGAAATACTAAAGATGCTACCAAAAAAAAAAAAACCCTGTTAAAACTGATAATTGAACTCAGTGACATAGCAGGATACAGAATTGCCATACAAATATCAATAGCATTTCTATATACCAACAGCAAAAACTGAAAATGAAATCAAGAAAGCATTCCCATTTATAATAGCTACACAAAATAAAATACCTAGAAATAAATTTAAACAAAGAAGTGAAATATATCTATAATGAAAACTATAAAGCACTGATGAAAGAAGTCAAAGAAGAAACAAAGAAAAAAGATGTCTAATCTTCATGGATTGGAAGAATTAATATTGTTAAAATGTCCATACTATCCAAAGTGATCTATAGATTCAATGCAATTCCTATGAAAACACCAATGACATTCTTAATATAAATGGGAAAAAAATCCTGAAATTTGTGTGAAACCACAAAAAACCCTGAATAGCTGAAGCAATTCTTAACAAAAAGAACAAAGCTGGAGCATAACAATATTTGACTTAAAAATGTACTACAAAGCAATGATAATCAAAACAGCATAGTACTGACATAAAAGACACATAGACCAATAGAACAGAGTAGAGAACCCAGAAATAAATCCATGTATTTACAGCCAACCCATTTTCTGCAAAGGCACCAAAAACTTATATTTGGGAAAAAAACAGTCTCTTCAAAAAATGATGCAGGAAAAACTGGATATCCATATGCAAAAGAATGAAACTAGATCTCTGTTGACAAAACAACAAAAGTCAACTTAGGTCAGGTGCAGTGGCTCATGCCTACAATCTCAGCACTTTAGGAGGCTAAGATGGAAGCATCACTTGGGTTCAGGAGTTTGAGACCAACCTAAGCAACATAGGGAGATCCTGTCTCTAAAAAAAAAAAAAAAAAAAAAAAATTAAAGTATTAGCCAAACATGGTGGCACGTGCTTGTAGTCCCAGCTCCTTGGGAGGCTGAGGTAGGAAGCAGTGGGCCATGATCATCCCACTGCACTCCAGCCTGGGTGACAGAGTGAGACCCCATCTTAAACAAAAATCAAAATAGATTAATGACTTAATTGTAAGACCTGAAACTATAAAACTACTAGAAGAAAACATTAGGGAAACACTTCTGGACATTGATCTGGGCAAAGATTTTGGGGATAAGACCTTAAAAGCACACATAACAAAAGCAAAAATAGACAAATGGAATCACATCAAACTAAAAAGCTTCTGCACAGCATAGAAAACAGTCAACAGAGTGAAGAGACAACCTACAGAATGGAATAAAATATTTTCAAGCTATCCATCTCACAATGGGTTAATAACCAGATGTAAGAAACTCAAACAACTGAATAGCAAAAGCAGAAAACAAAAATAATCCAATTTACCAAAACTGAGTAAATGTTCTGAATAGACATTTCTCAAAAGAAGACATACAAATGGCCAACAAGTATATGAAAAAATGTTTGACATCACTCATTATCAGAAAAATGCAAATCAAAACAACCATGAGATCTTACCTCACTTAAGTTGAATGACTTTTATCAAAAAGACAAAAAGTAACAGATGCTAGTGAGGATGTGGAGAAAGGGTAATGCCTTTACACTGTTGGTGGGAATGTTAATTGGTACAGTCACTATGGAAAACAGTTTGGAGTTTCCTCAAAAAATTTAAAATAGAACTACCATATGATTCAGATATCTGACTGCTGGGTATATATCCAAAAGAAAGGAAGTCAATTTAGCAAAGAGATATCCGCACTGCCATGTTTATTGCAGCACTATTCACAATAACCAAGACATTGGATCAACCTAAGTGTCCATCAAAGGATGAACAAATAAAGAAAGTATGGTATTGAATAACATTGAAGCTGAGACCCAAATCAGGAAGGAAATCATAGATAACACAAACAAATGCAAAAACATTCCATGATCATGAATTAGAAGAATCAATATGTTAAAATGGCCATATTGCCTAAAGCAATCCATGAATTCAATGGTATCAAGCTACCCATTTCATTTCTCACAGAACTAAAAAAAAAAAAAACTATATATGGAACCAAAAAGCAGTCCTGAGGAAAAAGAACAAAGCTGGAGTTGTCACATTACCCAACTTCAAACTATACTACAGGGCTTCAGTAACCAAAACAGCATGATACTGGTACAAAAACAGACACGTAGACTAATGAAATGACATAGAGGACCCAGAAATAAATCCATTCAGCTGTAGCCATCTGTTCTTTGACAAAGTCAACAAAAACAAGCAATGGAGAAAAGATTCCATATTCAGTAAATGGTGCTGAGATAGCTGACTAGTCATGCAGAAGAATGAAACTGGCCCCTTACCTTTTACCATATACAAAAATTAACTCAAGATGGATTAAAGATTTAAGTGTAAGTCCTCAACCTGTAATAATCCTGGAACAAAGCCTAGCAAATACCTTTCTGGACATCAGCCTTGGGAAAGAATGACCACATCCTCAAAAGCAATTGCAGGCTGAGCACAGTGGCTCATGCCTGTAATCCCAGCACTTTTGAGACCAGGTTGGATCACTTAAGGTCAGGAGTTTGAGACCAACCTGACCAACATGGTGAAACCCCGTCTCTACTAAAAAAAATACAAAATTAGCCTGGTGTGCTAGCGCACACCTGTAATCTCAGCTACTTCAGAGGCTGGGGCAAGAGAATCGCTTGAACCCAGGAGGTGGAGGTTGCAGTGAACTAAGATCATGCCATTGTTGCACTCCAGCCTGGTCAGCAAGAGCGAAACTCTGTCTCAAAAAACAAACAAAAAAACACACAAATTGACAAGTGGGACTTAATTAACCTAAAGACCTTCTGCACAGCAAAAGAAAATATCAACAGAGTAAACAACATACAGGATGAGAGAAAATATTTGCAAACTGTGCATCTGACAAAGGTCTAATATGCAGAATCTATAAGGAAATTACACAACTGAACAAGCAAAAAACAACCGCATTGAAAAATGGACAAAAGACATGAACAGACACTTCTTAAAAGAAGACATACAAATGGCCAACAAACATGAAAAAAATATTCAACATCACTAATCATCAGAGAAATGCAAATCAAAATCACAGTGAGATACCATCTCATACCAATCAGAATGGCTATTATTAAAAAGTCAAAAAATAGCAGATGCTGGCGAGGCTGGAGAGAAAAGGGAATGCTTACACGCTATTCAAGGGAATGTTAGTTCACCCACTGTGAAAAACAGTTTGGAGATATTTCAAGTAACTTACAATAAAAGAGACTTGCCATTTGACCCAGCAATCGCATTGGTTGGGTATATACACAAAAGAAATACATCATTTTACCAAAAGACTAATACACTCATATGCTCATCGCAGCACTATTCACAATAGCAAAGACATGGAATCAACCTAGGTTCCCATCAACATGGATTGGATAAAGAAAATGTGGTACATATACACCATGAAATACAATGAAGCTATCAGATACAACAAAGTCATTTCCTTTGCAGCAACATGGATGCAGCTGGAGGCCATTATCCTAAGTGAACTAACATAGGAACAGAAAACCAAATGCCACATGTTCTCACTTATAAGTGAGAGCTAAACAATGGATATTTGTGGACAATAGACACTGAAGACTACTGGGGAGGAGGAGGGAGGGGAGCAGGGGTTGAAAAATTACCTATTGGGTACTATGCTCAGTACCTGGGTGATGGGATCAGTCATATCCGAAACCTCAGCATCATGCAGTATATTCAGTTCACAAACCTGCACATGTACCTCCTGAATCCAAAATAAAAGTTGAACTTATTTTTAAAATGTGGTATGTATACACAATGGAATATTATTTGGTCAAGAAAAGGATGAAATTCTGTCATTTGCAGCAACATGGATGGAACTGGAAAACATTATGTTAAGTGGAATAAGCCAGGCACAGAAAGACAAATATTGCGTGCTCTAACACATGTACAAGCTAAAAAAGTTGATCTCATAGAGATAGAGAGTAGAATGATGGTTGCCAGAGGCTTGGAAGGGTAATGGGGATCAAAGGATGAAGAGTGATTGATTAATATATATAAAAATACAATTAGGGACGCGCGTGGTGGCTCATGTCTGTAATCCCAGCACTTTGGGAGGCCGGGGTGGGTGGATCACCCAAGGTCAGGAGTTCGCGACCAGCCTGGCCAACATGGTGAAACCCCGTCTCTACTAAAAATACAAAAAAAAATTAGCCATGCGTGGTGGTGTGAGCCTGTAATCCCAGCTACTCACGGGGCAGGAGAATCGCTTGAACCTGGGAGGCAGAAGTTGCAGTAAGCTGAGATCACCATTGTACTCCAACCTGGGCAAAAAGAGTGAAACTCTGGCTCAAAAAAAAAAAGCAAAAATACAGTTAGATAGAAAGGAATAAGTTCTAGTGTTCAATAGCACAGTGGGGTGAGTATAGTTAATGGTAATTTGCTATATATTTCAAAATAGGAGATTCAGAGATTCATAATGTTCCCAACACAAAGGAATGATAAATATTTGAGGTGATGGATATCTTAATTAACCTGATTTGATCATTACACATTGTATGCACATATCAAAATATCACACGTACCCCATAAATATATAGAGTTATTATGTATCAATAAAAATCTTTAAAAAATAACTAGGATGATCATAATATATAGTCAATTTTCATTATTCATAGATACCTTATTTACAGATTTGCTTGCTTACTAAAATTTATTCATAACACCAAAATCTATACTTGTGGTGTTTTTGCCATTGTTAACAGACATGCTCAGAGTGACAAAAAATTTTAGCCACTCAACATGCCTTCTCCTTGCTTAGGTTGAACAAGGTGACACTCTGCCTACTTGTTTCAGCTCTTACACTGTAAACAAGTGTTCTTTTCACAGTCTGTTTAGTGCCACATTTCCCCCATTTTTATGCTTTTACTTAATAATTTTGCTTGTTTAAAGTGGCCCCAATGTGTAGTGCTGAAGTGCTGTCTATTGTTCATAAACACAAGAAGGCTATAATATTTTTTAAAAAGAAAATATATGTTAAGTCTTCTTCAGGCATGTGTTATAGTGCTATTGGCTGTAAGCTCAATATATATATATATATATGTTAATGTACAATGAACCAACAATATACATTAAATAAGGTGTCTTTAAATAGGAACATAAACAAAACAGGTAATGTATTGACTGGTTGATAAAAATGTGACCAGAGCCTTGCAGGAACCTAATCTTATGTTTTCCCTAAGAGTGATAGTTCAGTATTCACTACTTTGGTGTTTGCAGTGAATTTATAGATTATAACTAGTGTGCATAACAAGAACAGACTCTATTACATAAAATACTTTGGGAAGTGAAAGATGACAGGTATGGACAACAGATACAAGCTGAGGGTGTGCTGGACACCCCACTAATAAGCTTATATCTAATGTGTTGTAGCCAGCTCCCACTAACTTGCAGAGCTGATTGTGGGCATCCCTTTCCAACTTCACATTCATTGATTTCACAATGGTAGCTTGATATTGGCCATTGTGGGAGTATTTACACCATGAAAATAGGCAAACTCTGTAAATCACAGATATTTTTCCCCGAGAGAGACAGTTGTTAAACATTTACCAGCACACCAATGACTATAACTCCTCCTTTACGTAATTCTACCCTCAAAATGTTCACCAACTGGGGGGGGTTCTTCCCTCAGGTCATTGATTATCCCGTATACTGCATAGAAAATGTAATTAATTTCTATCTCTAGCTAATTCCTTTTTTGAACACTTCTCAAGTGGAATCAGCTAGGAAGCCCCAAATATCCCAAACATAACCAGGACAAAATGTGATGAATGATCTAGATCTCACCAAATATGCTGAATTACAGGGAGGCTACTACCAGTGATATCAGCTGCCTGCAGCACTGGAGAGAGGAATGCTAAGGCAGATGCCTGAAAGTGTGTGGCAAAACCACATGCTTTTTGCCTTTGTCTTCTGATGCTCGTTGCCTTCCATTGTGTAATAATAGCTCCTTCTTCATTCCACCTTCAGTGTCTCTCATATCAAACTCTAACTGGAACTGTGATGGCAAAAAAAATCTGGGAAATATAATTTCCAGGCTTTCAGTCCTTATGGTACAAGAGAGAACTTAAAAGGTGTGGATAATAATGAATAGCAGTAATCTCCATGTGACATGGAAGGTAAATAATTCTGATATTAATATATATTAATAAATTATTCAATAAATGTTTCCTGTGTGCAAGGCACTGTGATAGAGCAGTAATTTTCAAATTATGGGTAAAAATCTGTAATTGGTTGTAATATAAATTTACTGTGTTATGCTCAATATTATTTTTAATACAATTAAAGAAGAATAGAAAAGAAATATCAAAGTGCATCACACGTAGTATGAGTAAAATTTTTTTGGAAGACTTTTAGATAGATATATGTATGTGTCTACTTGTTTGCTAAGTAAAATGCATTTATTACTGTCAATTACAAAGTTTTTTTTTTTTAATTGCTTTAGAACAGGCATCAGCAAGCCTTTTCTGTAAAGGGCCAGATAGCAAATATTTGAGGCTTTGAGAACCATACAGTCTCTGTTGCAACTGCTCAGCTCTGCCTCTGTAGCATGAAAACAGCATATATAATAAATGAATGGGCATGACTGTGTTCTCATAAAACTTTATATGCAACAACAGTTATATATACAGTTAGGTGACCAGTAAGATGTGACTAACAAGCCATAGGTTTCCAACTCCTGATTTAGAGTGGTGCTTCTCAAACTGTCTGCGTTAAAACACTAGTTTTGTTGTTCTTTTTATTCCTAATTAATTGCAAGCCAGACCAATACATGGTCCTGCTGCCCAGGGCAAGTATACACCTCACACCACATGCAAGTCATTCTAGCCAGTGCAACAACACTCAATCTGGTCTACTAGATAAGCATACTCATCGTGCACTTAGACAGTATGGTAATAGTAAATTTCTATAAAAGATCTTAAATATGTACTCTCAATTTTTGTACTTATCTTGTTTCAAACTGGCAACAAATTGTTCCCGGACCAGCCCCTCTTCATGAACCACATTTTAAATAGCACTGCTTTAGAAAATAAAAGAAATAAAAGATACTGCAATTGTATTCAAAAGGTTTGTAAGCTAATGGAGATGAACTTGTTAATGAAGAGCAGTAATACAAGGTAGAATACAATAGACGCTTTAATACAAAAGCTAGTTCATAGCACTCATAGTACATGAACATATTTTTCCCAAACCTAATTTACCTGTCTGTAATGGCATATGCCATTTACAAAATTTCAAAGAAATTATTTAATGCATATCAGCCATTATTAAAACTTTATCTTTGATAATAAGATGTATGTGTGTATATCAGAATTTTATATATACATATATATAAGAATTTTTTACCATCTTTTATGTTTTGAAAAGTGTTCTGTGAAATTTAAGAGGAAAAAGCCCTCTCATAGGCATCATTATGAACAACTCTTTGTGAATGAAGACTTGGAAAACATCCAACTCAATTACTGCTGGAGCTGCGGTTGACCAACTAGAGACAGAGGCTATTGTTATTTCCATGTCAAATGGCTTGCTTCTCTCTCCAGTGAGACCCATTACTCTCCATATGCTAGTAGCAAAAAAAAAAAATTAGGAAATACTTTTAGATTTATAAATATATAATATGGTAAATGGAGGCCAGATCATAGTGCAATGGAGTCAGATTTCTTGGCATTAGAGTTTCTGGCAATTCCCCCTCCCCATTCCCTCAAAAATGGACTGTTTTCTTGCCATTTCTTTTTCTGCCCAGCACGGAGGGACTTCTGATGACAGACTGGTTTGAGAGTTTCTATGCTGGAGAATCAGAAGAAAATGGTGAAGCAGGGTATGTGAATAAAAGTTGCATGGAATCCTGATTTGCTAGATGTGGCTAGATCCATGCAAGCATGGGTAGCTGATGTCAGCTTGAATTTTAGTTGTGTGAAATATACTCCTTTGAAAGACAACACGATGTGAGGGATGGTTTTATAACATTAATATTATTACCTTTAAACTAGTAACATTAACTAGCAACATTTTACCTTGTCATTTTCCTCCCTTAAAGTACTCAATGTTTGAAGCTAGATCTTCAAAATCTGTCAGAGCTACTAAGATTTTTTTTTGTTTGATGAATGCAAAACCAACATGGATAATGTTGAAAGAATCCCATGAGTCAGAGATTTAACGCTATTTTTGGCTCTTATAATAATAACTCAATTAAAATTTGGGCATTTTCCCCTTTATAAGAACCTATGAAATGAGGAGGAGATAATCAATATAATCTCAGTTTTACAAAGAGATAAATTTAGATGCAAGAGATTAGATGCTTGATCTAGAGTCACTTGGTGAATTGGGTCTCCTTATTAATTAAATTGCAAAACTGGCGTGGACTCACAGAACTTATTGTCCCAAAGAGAATGACTAGATGATTTTGGCAACTGGAACAGCTAGAGACATAAGAATGAAGAGAGGCTTCAATCAGCTACTGATGTTCCCTCGGGCTCTTCATCCTAACATCCTGCCATGAACACCAGGATGCTCCAGAGACATTACTCTTAATGAAGGATCATTTGGGACTTTTTGTGCTTTGAAAAAGGCTTCACTCCCACCTATATCCCAGACTCCCACCTCCAGCTTCTCCTCTGCTCACATGTTACTCTAGAAATGTCATACTCTTCACTACTTTAAATTGAGCTGACATCTAGGGGGATTTGGTACAATGAATTTTTATAAAATAAAATTTTTAGTTCACTGTTTGGAAGGGAAAAGACCCAGGAAATATTACCAGGACAGAAAATGGGACAGAAAGAGGACAGAGTATGAATTTTGCTTGAGTTTATTTTTTATTATGCCATGAAATAGAAAGCTTGGAACCATTTTTTTTTTTTTTTGAGACAGTCTTGCTCTCTCACCCAGGCTGGAGTGCAGTGGCACAATCTTGGCTCACTGCAACCTCTGCCTTCGGGTTCAAGAGATTCTCCTGCCTTAGCATCCCAAGTAGCTGAGACTACAGGTGCTTGCTACCACGTCCAGCTAATTTTTGTATTTTTAGTAGAGACGGGGTTTCACCATAATGGCCAGGCTGGTCTCGAACTCCTGACCTCATGATCCGCCCACCTCAGCCTCCCAAAGTGCTGAGATTACAGGCCTGAGCCACCCGGCCCAGCTGGAACTATTCTTGATAGCATACCCCTGAATAAATGGGTCAAGGAGGAGCACTCTGAATCAGTCCTGTCCCTAATAAGAGAAGGTGATGTTGCCAGGCTCTGAAATACTTCCCCGTGGGCAACAGATCTATTAGGTAGATATCTTCCCTCTCCCTGCCAGCAGAACATGATTAATATCATGCAAAAAGCTCAAGGGTGATTAGGAAGCACACATTTTTTTTAAAGCCTGTCTAAAACCTGAAATGTATGTATTTAATTTTCTCCAGATATGGTTTGCAATCGTCTTCCCTTGTCACTGTATTTTTCAGGATAGAGAAAGCTCATGCCTTTGTGTTTGTGGTACCCTTCAAGTTCTTGGAGTGACTAATAGTACTGCATTCTTAGATGATTCAGGAAAGATGTTTAATATTGTTAATGTATTATTTTAATAAGTAAATTTAAGGCAGACTATTTCTCTGACTTAATTGCCTTTGTGAAATTCCATTGAGTCCTCCTAGTTTATATAATAACGCTGACTCTGTTGGAAGGGTGACCTGCTTGCCTGGCCAGAGGGAAGAGAAATCGCTTTTTGGCCTAAACTTACTCCCATCATTGATTTATTTTCCCAGATGCTTCAGCACAATCTAACTTACCTGTATCAGGGATACTGCAAGAATGAAACCATTGATCTGAGTCAAGAACACTTCCATATCGTGTTTCTGGTTTTCTAAGGCAGGAATTCAAACTCAGCATCTGGCAAATGGGTTGTATACAACCTTTTTTAGGTCACAAACCTCTTGAGTATCTGGTGAAAGCTATATTGATTCAGGTCCTTTGAGATGGGATTAACTATGCAAGAGAGTCATTGAGGGAAAGACTTGTGAGGGAAAATGGTGAGAGAGAGGGGGTTAGGAGTGCCATCAGACTCTTAGGGTAGACTAGGAGTGCCATCAGACTGAGAAGGAGATTCTGACCCCCTGTGGAGGAGAGAGGAAATGAAGGTAGGCTAGGTGGAAATGTCTTAGACTTTAATGCATGTCTAAGAAACTTTTGGCAAAGCTGATAAGGAGTCCTAGGGCCAAAGGGGCAGGTTAGAGGAGTCTTGCATCTTCCATTGAGGTGCCTGCCTTAGTGTCCCTGCCACACTTACTCATGGCTGAAAGCAGCAGGTGAGGGGCATGGCTTCAGCGAGGTGATGGATTTCAGAGCAGTGGCAGGTAAATTATAATCCTGACAGTCAGGGATCTGAGAGGGACATTCTCATGGCTGCCACAGTCTTTGGCACTGCACAGTTCTGCTTCATCACACAAGGTCAGGGAGCAGATCCTACATGGTTTCCAGGGACCTCTTTTTCTGAGGGAAAAACTTAGGAAAGGAAGTTAATAAGATGAATTACAATCCCTGTTCTGCAGCAAGTCTTAGGGCTGCCTCTCCCTCTACTGTGAACTGTGCAGGTTTTACTGGCTTTACCTGATGGTTTAATCCAAACCTTCATTCCCGAGAGGTCTGAGTCCTTGGGAATCATACACTTCTGAGGTTGCAGTTGCCACACTTGCCCATTCACAATCATAAATGGGCAAGAGAGTACCTGGAGGCCCCAAAGTGTATTATCTGGGCAACACGCATGCATTCTTCCATGCTCCCATTGTATAAAAACAGCCCTACTTCCTCCTGATGATCAACGTCAGTTATTGCCATAATTGTAAGCCCTCTTCTTGCCTGTTGGCCCCTGGGCACAAGTAGTCCAAAGTGTCCTTGTGGCAGTCATAGCCTAGAGTTCCATGGGAATTTTCCTACATCCCTTGGCAAGAGTGTGCCCTCTTTGAGGAACATAGCCACCAATTCTACAGAACCCAGTGTTGATGAGACAGACAGCACAACATCCTCCAGTGGTGAGGCCACTTATGCTTCCACCCTTTGTTCTCTGGATCTATGTATTTTTTACTACTTGGGGACACAGTACCAGATAAAAGCCTCATATTTAATACATACACTGTGTCCTGAAGGATGGCAGCTCTTTCTTTCAGAATGTTGCCTTCAAACCAACAATTTAGTTACCCCTTTCTAAGACCATTCCAGCATTGGTTGAGGCCAGCTGCCTCTGGACAGTGTGGTACCTGTTATGACCAGTGAATCTCATTGTCATGGGGCCACTCTCACCCCTCCTTTGCAGTAACATGAGTCCTCTGGTCAGATGTTATGTTGCATGGGATTCCATGTCTATGAATCAGGACTTTCATAATCCTTTGATAGTAATGCTGGCTGAGATTCTGCAGGAAGGAACAGCAAATCTATGCCTGGAATGGTTATCTATCCCTGTCGGGACAAAGTGCTGGGCTTGGTTTGTCCAGTGTTTTTGACTTGACAACTGGCCAAGGGATAGTGTCATATCTGGGAGCTCAGTATGGGTCTCTCTTGTTGACAGGGTGGATGTTCAGAAGCAGCATTAATTAGATCAGTCTTGGTAAATGGGAGTCCATGTTGTTGGCCTACATCTCTGCTAACATGGCCCCTCCATGTAGATGCCCATGGTGCCAATTCTGGGCTGGATAACGAAAAAAGCTGGCTAATGTCAACTGGATGAGTCATTTTGTCTGCTTGTGTGGTGGATGTTTTCTGATGGATATTTATGTGTAATACAAGATCTTCATACTTTTTATCCACTCCCATATGTCCATCTACCTACCACTACCTCAGTACCCCTTGTCTCTAATCTAATCTTCACTTCCAGGCTTCTGACTAGATGGCCAGACCATTGGCCACTGCCTGTGAATCTGTAAATATTATTTCAGGCCATTTCTCCTTCCACGGAAAGTAGATGACCAGATGTACCACTTCAGCTTTCCATTCAGAAGATTTTCCCTCTCACTGTCTTTTAGGGCCACTCCTGAATATGGTTGCAATGAAGCCATCAATTATGTTTAGCTTTCACTCACATACAGAGCAGACTCATCTGTAAGCCAAGAAAGAGGTTTATTTTCCTTCAGCTATTTATATGTGAATGAAACCCTCCTTCAGGCTACAGGTACAAATCAGGGAAGGAGAACTGATGCAACATTTATGGATGACATGGGGGTCTGAACTACCTGCTCATGCAATTTACTTGTGTTCCCAAATCTTGCTTGGACTCCTTCCTAGATGTATCATTTCCATGGTATGATGGATTGATGGTAGGCCTATCCAACTTTATGACTTAGGTGAGTCAGAAAGAACCCAACTCAAAATGAGTAGTTCTGGCTGCATGGTCATTTGGCACCCCTGGTCAAGTCTTTATTGGGGCCCAGTAACATGCCAGGACCTGTTTTTCAAAAGGCATAACATTTTTTGCTGTGGATGGCAGGTCCTTGCTCTAGACTCCTAGGACCTATATTGTTTTGCTCCCACTGGAGGTTGCCATAAACTCCACACTGTATCTTTTTCCACTACTGACATCTGTAATACCATATGGTCTGCTAGATTGTATGGCCCAAGTGACAAGATTGCTTGTACCATAACTTGGATCTGCTACAGATTATATTCCCGCTCAGGATCCTACTCAAAACTGGCAGCCTTGCATGCCACCTTGTATACAGCCTAGAGGAATATTCATAGCAGGGGGAATGTGCTGCTCCAGAACCCAAAGAGACCTTCCAGGTGCTGGACTTCTTTCTCTGCAGTAGGACATGTAAGTTACAGCACTGTGGCTTACTTTAAAAGTCATATCCGAGCATGATCCTGACCACCGAACTCCTCTATTGGGACATTTTCCCAGGTCACTACCAGTGAAATCTTTCATGGGAAAGTCCCAGTAGAGGGACATCCACTGAGCTGCCACTGTGTGCCAGGGACTAACTGAACCCCGCCTGTTAACCAGGACAGTGGGCAGTGCATAACCTGCATGACCTAATGGGCAGGGAATGATCAAGTCCCAGCTCCACATCTTACTGCCTATATTCTCAGACAACTCCTGGTACCACTTGTATACTCCAGGTCCTCCAAGAGGTAGATACTACATGGGATTAGTCACGCAAGAGATTTATTATGGACAGTGCCTATGAGGGAAAATTGGGAGGGAAACAGGGAAGGCTCAAAGCAGACCTGACCCTGGGTGAAGGAAAGAGAGAAGGGAAGAAGAAATGAAGAGAGGAAGGTTGAGTGGATGCATCTTGGACAGTTCTGAGGGAGTTCAGCAAGGCTGTCAGGGAGTCCTTGAGCCAGAGTTGCCATCAGAGGAGTCCTGCGTCATTGTCTTGGAGCAGGCTGTAGGAAGTGTGGCCTTGGCATCAACTCAGTAATGGATTTCAGAGTGCTGGGGCCATCAGTCAATATGCTCTTGGCAGTAGATCTGAGAGGTGCATATTCATGGCTTCCCAAAAAGCTCTGATTCCCATCACAGAAAAAAAGTACTAATATACACGTAAAATGGTGTGCATAATTTTATGCAGTCAATTGATCCACTCAGGTGTATTCATTGCCCCTCACTGGTGGTTGAGAACACCTGTTTTCAGAGTTTATTGTTGATCTCACTTAGCAAGAACAGATTTCTGTAAAGCTTTTAGCTGAAAGATATGCAACACATCAAAAATCACTATAAATTGCTGCTATGATTTAAATGTGTGTGTCTCTCCAAAATCAATGTGTTGGAACTTAAACCCCAAGGTGATGATTTTAGAAGGTGGGGACTTTAGGATGTCATTAGGTCATGAGGGCTTCTTCATCGTGAATGGGATTAATACTCTTTTAAAGGGGCTTTACACAGTGTTCATCCCCTTTTGCCCTTCTGCCTTCTGCCAACTGAGTGCATAGCAACAAGGCACCATCTCGGAAGCAGGGACAAAGCCTTCACTAGACACTGAATCTGCTGGCACATTGTTCTTGGACGTCGAGCTTCCAGAACTGTGAGAATTAAATTTCTGTTATTTATAAATTACTCAGACTATGATATTTTGTTACAGCAACAAGAATAAACTAAGACAACTTCTTAAGGAGATATATAGCCTCTTCATTTATAAAAAGGGACCATATACTCTTAATATAATGTAAAGTACTGTATGCATTGTAGATAATTTGAATTTGTTGAATGGGTATCAAATAAAGATGCTAGACAAAATTGTCCCATCTTAGAGATAGCTTTAGCAGTAGGAGTGAGAAGCAGCAATGGCTTTTCAATCTGTTTTGTTTTCCTCCTTTCCCCATCTTTCCCCTGGTCTTTCAACCTTGAACCCCTCTCTTTTCTCGTAGTTTGGCAGAGCAGAAATTTGGTATATCTACCAATTGCAGAAGGTTCAGATCCTTATTCTAATAAAAAAGGTGCCCAATATCTTTAATCAAATAAGATTATTTAAAAACATAATTCCTCTTTAATAGGCAGTTCAATTGAAGTGAAGTAGAATAAATCTCCAAATCCAGACAAAAGATGATCTTGGGCAACTCATTTATTTTCTTTGCTTTGGATTCCCTTACCTTCCTTAATGTTTACAAATATACAGTTATTTATGAACTTATAATTTTAATTTACATAAAATTTAAATACTCTCAAGTCCACAAATAGTAAGGCAACAGCTCAAAACATCTTTATAAACAGTTATGCAACCACCAACCAGATCAAGTTAAATTACTGGGTTATGGGACATGTATGTTAGCTTTGCTAGATACTGCTAAATAATTCTGCAATGTGGTTGTACCAGTTTACAGTCCCATCAGCAAGGTATAGGAGTTTTAGCTGTTCCATATCTTATCCCTATATACACTAGGAACTGCAATTCCTTTACATTTTAGCCATTCTGGTAGAGATTTCCCACTTTTAAGTGAGACTAACTGTGCTACTATTAGTCCTCTGAGAGCTTCTTAGAAAGCTTGTGATGGTTTTATCCTGCTAGATACACAGGATTGTGATGTGGATTCATTTTATTGACTACATGTTAAAGCATTTTTAGTTCTTTGGAAGAGAGTTTATAGAAATAACCAAAAAAGGTGGGGGGTGACTTTATCATTACAAAGGCCCTCAGAAAAACCACTGAAAGTGATTCCTGGAAACTGGAAGTTGTCTATGGCCAAAATTGAAGTGGTATGAGGAGGGAAATGGCCCCTTCAGGGACCAGAGAAGCAGTCAGGTCCAGAGGAAAGAATGGACTGTGTATTTTATTATTGTAAATAACTGTTCGCTCTTACTTAAATATGTATAACTTCTTCCCAAGGCATTTAAATAATTTAACTATCAAAGAACTTGAGTTCTGTTGGGTCAGCAAAACAGATGTTTATAGCCATAAGTTTCTGCTGAGATTTTCCTAATAAAAGGGGAAGGAGAGGGAAGCCATAAATAATCATAACTAGTTACCTTCTTCATTCTACTCTCACACTCATGAGCAGCAAATAGGTTTCTTTGATGTATTAGAGTGTAAATCAAATTTGAAGACAAGAAGTATAGATTCAGTATCTTCTTTAATCCCTTCTTTCCCTTAGCTACTCTTCCCGTCAAACTGCCTTGATTTGTCTATGAGGCTCTATTTCCAAAAGTATAAAATAATTTAAAATGAACATTTATTAATTCCTTTCCTTATGCTAGGCAACGGGCTAAGAACTCTTGCATGTATTATCATATTGATGCTTCACACGAAGTATCTTGCTTAAGTTCTTCTCATGTCTGTGAAGCTGTTATATTTTATTAATTCTGCTTTAAAGATAGAACTATTAGGGGAAAGAGGCCAAGTGGCCTGCTTTTATATATCTCACGATAATTTTTTTTTCAGACCTGGGGCCTCACTCTGTCACACAGGCTGAAGTGCAGTGGCACAATCATGGCTCACTGCAGCTTCGACTTCCTGGGCTCAAGCAATCCTTCCACCTCAGTCTCCTGAGTAGCTAGGACTACAGTCACATGCCGCCACTCCTGAATTTTTGTTGTTGTTGTTGCTATGTTGCTCAGGCTGGTCTTGAACTCCTGGCCTCAAGGAATCCTCCTACCTTTGCCTCCCAAAATGCTGAGATTACAGGATGACTCACTGCAGCTGACCATGATAATTTCAAGTTCAAATCGATTGTTCTTTTCTTTGACTTTTAGTTCAACTGCCAAGTCCTGTCAGTTTTCTCTTGACTCAAATCTTCCATTTTCATAACTACTGCCCTAGTTCAGGGAACAAAGTAGCCAGGAGACTGGTTTCCCAAATAAATCTACACAGCACTACCAGATTAATCTTGAGGAAGCGCTGCTCTCATTATGTCCCTCTTTCATGTCAAAATGTTCAGTGTTCCCCAGTACCTGCAGGAAAAATTCCAGACTTAGCTTCTTAATGAAGGTACTCCTCAGTTTTGCGCTAACATACTAAAGATTTCCACAAACAAATCCTCCGCTTCAAATCATGTGGACTACTCACTGACCATCAAACAAAAGTTATGTACATTCTCATCTAACACATTTACTCACAGTCATGCGAAATAGAATGCCCTTCTTTTTTTCTTTGCCTATGCAAATGTTGCCAGTCTTTCAATGATCAAGTTGCATCCATCCACTGACCTGAAGGGGTTTCTTATCAGTCTTGCAGGTGGTATTTTCTCACTCCTCTTAGGTCATGTGGGATTTCGTAATTGTATAAAACAGAACAAATATTTACAGAGTGGCAATAGAATGCAAGGTGATGTGGTAGATTTGAAAATAAATGATACACTCCTTAAACAGAAAGACCTCAAAATGTGAGATAACAGTAAAAATGGAAAGTTTGAATAGGAAATATGAGATATGTCACTAACATTTTAGAGCACATGCTATGTAGCGGGCCATGTTCTAAATATTTCCCTGGACTTGCGCATGTATTTCTACAAGTTGTCATTATTACTATCCTCTATTTACAGATGAGGAGTCTGAGGCTATAGGACTCAGCCAAGGTCATCCAGCTAAGAGGACCAGTAGGATTTGAATGGCTCACATTGTCATCCTTCAGGCTATCAAACTAAAGAAAGAAAAGGAGACAAAATTAACATAGAGAGTTTATTTGGGCAAATATTTTATGTATTTATTTATTTATTTGCAGCCCAGGACACACTTCCAAGTTGCTTTGGGGAATGCTCCATTTGGACCTTTTTGTTAACAAGATTTTTATAGACAAGAGGGGACAAGGAGTGGTCTGATACAAAGCTGTTTGACAGGAATTCTCACTGGTTTATCAAAATAAGATTGGTTAGTGGTTGGCTATGCATTGCTAAACTATGGCTATAAATTATGATGTCTAGCATATGGCATTTCATAGCTACTTGGCTTCAGTTAGTTTAGAGCCCCTATAGCAAGTGCCCTCAAGATGTAATTATTTAGCTTAAGGTGGGAGTGAGATTTCACTGCTGTTGCATTTTAACACCTCTCTGGGCCTGATAATTAAAGAGGGCTTGCATTTGTCGGATAAAAAGTTTCTTTTCCTTCTCAAGGCCATTCTGCACTTTAGATGGGATCTCAAGTTGCAATTCTTCCAGGAGAAAGAAAGATTGGGAGGATGCAATACATTGGAAGACTAATAGGGAAGTGAATACAGAGAGGCAGAGGAAGCAAGAATTAGCAAGGGAGAAATGAAGACAGAGTGAAGCATGAGCCAGTAAAATGGAGCTCAGAATCCTGGAGCTAGTTCTGTGAATATTATCTTCCCAGGTACCTCTTTTATAAACAGATCTGTTGTACAAACTCAAAGGTGTCTTCACAGACCACTTTTGATAGATAGGTTGTGTCAATGGCTTCCCATCAAACATAAAATAAAAACCAAAATTTTTATCTTAGCCTCAAAGGCCAGTATGGACTGATCCCTGCTAAACCCTTCAGATGTGTCTTGTGCTCCTCTTTCTGTTGCTCACTATACTGTAGCTGTACTCTCTTCTTCCAGTCCCATGAAGAAGACAAGCCCTCTTTCATCTCAGGGACAACCTGTACACCATTCCCTCTAGCTGGAATATTCTTCCCCTCTATTCTTCACTTGATTATGTGGAAATCAGAAATTAAATACCTCAGTTTCTTTTACTGACTTTAGTTAAAGAAACGTAATTTTTACAATTATATTCAATGAAAAGCCTTGAGGGGAAATAATCTTATTAACATAAGTACTTTGAGAATTAATTCAAAGTGTCATGCTCGTTGTTAACTTCTTAGCAAGACAACGAAGAGAATTTCAGAGAACTTAGAATTTGTCTTCAGTGACTGTAAAAAGGCATTGTCAGAAGAAGATCCAATTGCAGTGAAAGGTTTTAAAGGTAAAGATAAGTGATCTATCCCTTGTTAGTGGGATAAGTCTTTCAGAGAGATGTTCCATGACATGGCTACTAAATACAAAATGTCTAGTGTAACCACTCCTGCTCATAAAATACGTTTGCTGCAGGAACCCCTCTAGTTGTTCACTTATCAAATATATTTGTAATAAGAAATGGAATGGGCTCATTTAAGCTATAAATGAACTTCTCAGCCCTACAGCTGAAACACTGGCAGCACCTCAGACAAATTTGATCCAAATCCAGTGAAAAGCCTGTTTTTCCCAATTCTTCTAATCAGCCAGGACTCAGTTTATGGTCACCTTCTTTGAGAGGCTTGCTCTGGAAACTATATTTAAAGCAGTACTACTTGAAATTTGGAAAATCATTTGGTAAAATACAGAGGCCCAGGCCTTCCTTACTTTGATTAAGCCAGGACTGTGTTCTTTATTAGCTCTCCAGGCGATTCTGATACCCATTAAAGTTTGAGAACTACCAATCCAAATATGTATCCTTCTTTTCATCTCTTTATTTTCTATTATATCATCCAATTTGTTTGCCACACAGCTCTTATCACAGTATCTATTTACATATGGTTGCCAGTCTCTCCTACTAAACTATAAGCACCATGAGGGCAGGGATCATGTCTTTCTTGTCAATGACTGTACCCCTGGAACCTAACACAATGCCTGAAACACACTTGGGGGTCTAAAACTAGACAACTTTTTATGCATAGAATTAAGAAAAAAACTTCAATATGAATTGTATTCATAGTACAGCCAAGACTTGTTTTATAATAATAAATCATAAACTTTTTATTTTCCGCCAGAATCTTTTTGGGGGAATGCAAATAAATATTACAGATAAAATCAGAATGAGAGCTGGGGCTAATGGCTCACGCTTGTAATCCCAGCACTTTAGGAGACAGAGGCGGGAGGATTACTTTAGGTCAGAAGTTTGAGACCAGCCTGGCCAACATGGCGAAACCCAGTCTCTACTAAAATTACAAAAATTAGCTGGGCGTGGTGGCAGGCACCTGTAATCCCAGCTACTCGGGAGGCTGAGGCAGGAGAATCACTTGAACCAGGGAGGCAGACGTTGTGAGCCAAGATCAGGCCGCTACACTCCTGTCTAGGCAACAGAGCGAGACTCCGTCTCAAACAAACAAACAACAAAAAATATCAGAATGGAGTCAGTTGTTCTTGTTCAATCAAAATGATTGTTCCAGAGTTCTGCCTTCTTGGCCTCTCTTGGATCCCTGAAGGCAGTATAGGGCCATGCTTTACAAAGGGTGGTCCCTAGACCAGCAGCATCAGCAGATGATGCAAAAGGAATGATGAGAAAAAATTGCTGACACCTTAGCACAAATCAAAGCAGTAGAACCAAAAATCATTGTATTCTTCACTGTCACACAGAGGCATTTAACAAAAAAGCCAGATTCACTTAAGAATGTCACTGATGGCCAGGAGCAGTGGCTCATGCCTGTGATCCCAGCACTTTGGGAAGCCAAAGCAGTCCGATCACTTGAGCCCAGGAGTTCAAGACCAGTGTGGCCAACATGGTGAAACCTCTTCTCTACTAAAAGTACAAAAATTAGCCAGGCATGGTGGCAGGTGCCTGTAAACCCAGCTACTCGGGAGGCTGTGGTATGAGAATCACTTGAACCCCGGGAGGCAGAGGTTGCAGTGAGCCGAGATCACACCACTGCCCTCCAGCCTGGGTGACAGAGCAAGACTCTGTCTCAAAAAAAAAAAAGTCCTTGATGAAGCAGTAAAAATTGTTAATATTGAATTTCAGCCCTCGAGAACACATCTTTTTAACATTCTGTGTGATGAAATGCTGTGGCATAATGAAGTATGATGGTTCTCTTGAAGAAAATCACTTGTGCAATTCTTTGAATTGTGCATTTAGCTAGCCACGTTTTACATGGGACACCAGTTTTACTTGGGAAAAAAAGCAAGTGACAAAATGGTCATGCAGACTTGGATATTTGGCAGACATCTTGAAAATGAACAAAGTGCACCTGTCACTTTAAGGGAAGCATTTAGCATTATTTCTTGTCAAAGATAAAATTTGACCTTTGAAGAGAATACTAGAATTGTGTGAAATGTGTATCTACTTCTCAGTGCTTAAAAAATTTTCTAATGACATCAGCAATTATATTAACAAATATGATTTTCGGATTTTACATAATAAAACGTGCCATTATTTGGAAGATCTGTACAACTCAGTGAACTAATATTTTCCAAATGATCAATGTGGAATCATGTGTGAGTAAAAGGTCCATTCAAAGGGCAAGATAGACATGAAACTGAATATAATGGTGTAGAAAATTAATTGATAGGGTTTCAGATTTCACATTGCAACTAATCTTGAAGGAGTTATAATCAATCAGTTGTGGAGTTTAAGTGTAACACCAAAGGATATTCACAATTAGTTGAAAAGACTATTAAAATAGTCCTTTTTTCCAACAACAGATAATATAAGGTGAGATCTCAAACAAGGTTGATCACTCTATTGATGAACTTTATTTTGTTGTGGAAAATATAGTTATTTCTCATAAAAATATGTTACTTATGTTAACCTGTAATACGTCATATTAAATGAATCAATAAGTCAATATTTCTAAAATTTCTCAGTTTTACTTTCTAGTGTGGCATATAACAATATATCCCACATAAATAAAAGCTTTTTAAGATCTTCGTGATTTATAAGAGCATAAAGAGTCTCTGAGACCAAAACTTTTGAGAACTGCTGCCTTAAGAATAGAGTGAAAACTTCTTCTTTTAAGCAGTCCTATTTTCAGACAAAGATGGATAATAAACCTTGATGAGTTCTTCCTAATCTTTCTCCTCTTTTGCCAGATAGACCTCAAGTCCAGAAATTACTAAATGCCCCTGATTTATTTCACATAAATATATATTCCTTTGATGCCTTTCTAAGCAGAGTTTAGTCACCTTGATTGGATTTTCAGACTTTTTGGCCTCCATGATTCCATTTGGCAATGAGCCAAATCACTCCCCTGAGTTGTGTATTTACAAACCAGCTCCTAGACAGAAATGGCTAAATGAAGTGTTGGCTGCTGGGCTCTGCCAATTTCAGAAGACAAGCTCATTCCTTGTACTTTTTTTATACCAAATATTCTGCTCAATATCTTTCTGATGATGGGATATAAATTTTTACAAAGGGCTAAAGAAAAAATATAGTGTTCAAAACAATTGAACAAATAAAAGGGGGCTAATATTTGTTTAGCATTTTCTCTAAGCCAAATACTATTATATATGTTACTGCATTTAATCCTCTCAACAACTCTATGAGATGGGCATTATTATTCCCATTTTATGGATGAGAAGAGCAGGGTTAGATAACTGTCATACGGTAGAGGAGGGATGAAACCCAGGCCTCAGTGACTCCAAAGACAGAGCAATAGTCAGACAATCTGGGTTGTTTCATATACTTTATATTGGTACTTTATGGATACAGAGATGAAAACCCTTCATATAAGCCTTTAGAATTGCCTCAGACCAGTGATCTCAAAAGGTGGTCCCTGGACCAGCAACATCAGCATCCCTTAAGAACTTGTTAAAGTACAGATTATTGGGACTCACTTCAAATCTGCTAAATCAGATACTTTGCAGGTGGGTCCCAGTAATCTGTGTATTAACAAGCCCTCCAGGGGATTCTGATGCACACTGAAGTTGGAGAAACACAAAACCAAGCTTGTGCTTGTCCAATCCATGGCCCATGGCAGGACAGCTTTGAATGCGGTGCAACACAAATTCATAAACTTTTCTTAAAAAAAAAAAAAAAAACAGTATGAGACTTTTCTTCCAATTTGGTTATGTTTAGCTCCTATTATCGTTAGTATTCATGTATTTTATGTGTGGCCCAAGACAATTCTTCCAATGTGGCTCACAGAAGCCAAAAGGATTGGACACTCTTGCATTAAAGTATGCCAACATAGCCTTAGGAAGCCAATGCAAGGGGCAGACCAACTAGACAGCTACTGGGATTGCCAATCTATAAGGGTGCTAAAATATCACAGGAATTAATCAGAAATATTGTGGCAGTTAACTTAAATCTCCTTTTCTCTGGGGAAAGTAAATTGGTCTCATTCCTATTCCATGCAGGCAATAAATTCCCTGTTACGAATTTGAATATGTGACAGAAAAATATTTGTTATTTTTAATAATCTGCTGTCTTCTACAAAAGGTTGATCCTGGTAACTGGAAAAGTTTTTGCTTGCTAAACATGAGATCGTCCACATTTGCCTAATAGCCTCTTAGCTCTCTACTCCTCCTTGATGCCTGAAGGATGAGCAATACAGACCCACAAAAAAATCTTATTCATGGATCATCTTAGATCAGATTCCCTAGAACATAGCCTGAGATGGGGATTCTTGTGCCAGTGATTTATTGAGGACATATTCTCAGCAGAAGGGAATCAGGTTGAGGTGTCAGAAAGGGGCGGGGGGTGGTGGTGGAGGGAAGCTTAAACAAGGATGTGGCCTCAAACGGTTACTAGCTTCAGCTTGATCCCACCCACGTGGAGCTCTGGGGCAGAAATCTCACCCACACACCTGGTCCTGCTTGGAGGGAAGGGAACCAAGTTTTTATATCTCTATGTCAGTCACTCATTGACTGTGGGCTACTAGTGGCCAGGTCAGGGTGAGAGTCTGACATCCTGGGCTAACAGTAGTTCCTGGAGGCTGAGAACAGCACTTCAAAGAAAGAGGCTGCTGTGAGGCATTAGCAGACAACCCTGCCAGCAGCTGGAGGATGGATGAACCCAAGTGAAAGGCATCTGTATGGGGCACCACCAGCATCTACTACATGGATGTAATTTTAGGTTTCTGTTCATATCTCTGGATATCAGTGCTCACCTCTGCCTAAGGTGTGAATTTTCCTCTATCCTCTGGCCTTATAGAGCCATAGCCCTGGACCAGCCAGCTTCCCATTTCCTACTCAGCCTATGGGTAAATCAAATCAAACAGTTATATGTGTAGGATCCCAGATCATTTGCAGAGGGGCATTGAACACACGAATTATCCCTCTCTATTGAATATATTTATATATTAGGAACATTGTTGTTATTTCCTAGTTTTTTCTTTTGTGAAAGGAAGTGATAGACTGGATTATTTTTAAACCCTGTTCCAGTTTTAAAATGCATTTGCCTAATGATTTTGCTCCAGAAGGCAGTTGTGCTTGCATTTTCTCTGGGGATGAGTTTCACAAAAGTGTGGATTAGAAACTAAGTCTAGTGTCATGAACATAACTGAGGCACTAATAAAAATGTGAAATGTTTTAGCCCATGTCAGGGAATTCAACTTCATTTGATATGACCAGGATTCTTTTATCAATAATTGATATTAATTTTTCTGGATCATTATTAGGGAAGAATATCTTTAAAATATTAAAGAACTACAGGATTGATTCTGAAATACTTGTTTCAACGATTTGTGTCATGTGTTTGCCACACAAAATGGACAGGCACTATCATTTTCACTATGGGGTCTTAAGGAACCTAGTAGAAACTGAGGCAAGACACCAAAACTATCACTGCATTGCTTTTATGTGTCTCATTGCCCTCAAGTATAAGGTGATATTTTTTTAAATTCCTAATGTAAATTGTTGATGGGAGGGACTCCCCACCAGACATTGATCCTTTGTATGATTTAAAACAAAGCACCTATTTGGGTACATGAAATACTAAAAAGTATCCCCTCTCCATAGACAACATACGAAAAAGGCATTCCTTTCTCCTGGCTACAAGGCCTGTAAGGAGACACAAGACTTGATAACTGAAGTGCAGACTGGGTCTCAACCCTTAGACATGTCTTTCACTTGAGACCTTTACACAGACCACAACTTGCAAGGCAGTATGTGGCATTCTTGGTTATAGGAGTCTGATCACTGTGACTTGACTGGTTTTCTGTTGTTTAATATGACCCTTTATATTTGTCAAAGAATATCAACCTACAAAATTGCTGAGTGGCACCATGTCTCACATATGCCTTAGTCATCTCCACGTAAGACATCAATGAGAACATCTAAGACAAAAAGGCTCAGAAGGAATGTGTTCTGAATATTTTCTTCATATGTAGTCCTCACTCATTTTTTATCACATAAGACTTGCTGTGGAACTTTGGCACTGGACCAAGGGGGCTCTGACATTTTAACTGAGGTTCTAGGGTCACTTATATAGGAGATCTAGGGTGGCATTGCCATGCTGATTCTCTGTGAGATCTTTCTACCCAGGGACATTACCAAAGTCAAGTAATGAGCACAATATCAGATAGAAATACCTGATACTGAGGCCAGTCATGGTGGCCCATGCCAATAATCACAAGCACTTTGGGAGCCCGAGGCAGGTGGATCACTTGAGCTCAGGAGTTTGAGACCAGCCTGGCCAACATGGTGAAACCCTGTCTCTACTAAAAAGACAAAAATTAGCTGGACGTGGTGGTGCATCCCTGTAGTCCCATCTACTCAGGAGGCTGAGGCAGGAGAATTGTTTGAACTCGGGAGGTGGAGGCTGCAGTGAACTGAGAGCACACCACTGCACTCCAGCCTGGTTTACAAAGTGAGACCCTGAGAAAGAAAAGAAAAGAAGAAAGAGAAAGAAGGAAGGAAGGAAGGAGAGAAAGACAGAGAAAGAGAGAGAGAGAGAAGGAAGGGAGGGAGGGAGGGAGAGAGAAAGAGAAAGAAAGAAAGAGAAGGAAGGAAGGAAACATCTGACATTGAATTATTTTTCTTTCTTTTTTTATTTTGTTTTATTTATTTATTTATTTATTTATTTATTTATTTATTTATTGAGATGGAGTCTCACTCTGTCACCCAGGCTGGAGGGCAAGGATGTGATCTCAGCTCACTGCAGCTTTTGCCTCCGGGGTTCAAGCAATTCTCTTGCCTCAGCCTACCGAGTAGCTGTAATTACAGGTGCCTGCCACCACGCCCAGCTAATTTTTGTACTTTTTTAGTAGAGACAGGGTTTCACCATGTTGGCCAGCTGGTCTTGAACTCCTGACCTCAGGTAATCTGCCCACCTCGGCCTCCCAAAGTGACAGGATTGCAAGCATGAGCCACTGTGCCCAGCCCTGACATTGAATTATTTTTCTAAAGTACCTGGAAACTTATCACTGGAAAAAAAAAATAAAACACTGATGACATTGAAATCATTGCAGTATAATCACTTGTGGTTTCTACTCCCAATGTTATTGTGGAGAAATCCTGGAAGAAAAGAGCTCTTTGGCTAGTTATATTAGGTGATAGGATTTATTATGTACACCAAAGATGTGAGGGTCATTTCTAGGGTTTTTGTTAGACTTTGGAGTTGCAATAGTTATATAAGAAAAAGGATAAGAAGAAAGAGGAGACAAAAACAGCTTTGCAAAAATTAAGGGTGAATTTTCCTCCCCTATTTTTTTTTCTGACAATATGAATAGTGTCTGATTAAGATGAAAAGTTAAGAAAGCAAATAAATTCCTATAGAATTGTTGAGAATGAGGTTAAATTGTATGTGCACAATAAATAAAGCTATAGGGCTTTTGAGGAAAAATTGACTATATTTTGGCAAGAAAATTATTACAGGTTTTTTCCAATTGAGGGAAGAAGATTATACCATCCATTTAGTTCAAAGAATAACCAGGAATGAGATGGGAGCTCGTTACTATGGGAGACCATTGGTAAGTGGAAGGACACTTCTTTCTATGTAGTCAATTTGAGAGTGAGACTTCCACAATCCATATGACACCTTCTGGTTAAATCATTCTTATACTCTCCACTGAAAGATATTCCACTAAACTCCACTTTGTTTCTAAGTGCTTCCAATAAATTACCATGGACATGAATGTCACCTTTGACATTTACTGGAAATTTTGATTTTTTTTCTGTAACATCATGAACCTTTTTCCCCCACACACAAAAAAAATGTTTTATTGCATCTTCATTGCAAATCTAATTTGTAATTCATCCCTTTCTTACTCATTTAAGTCAGAGCTGTCTGCTGAAGAATATCACTCAACCAGCCTGGAAACATTTTTCTAATAGTAAAGGTAGAATATAAAGGAAATTACATTGTCTTCTGTAAAACGTATAATCTTTTAAAAGCTTCACTTACGTTATTTAACATTTTAACTAAAAAACTCAAATTATAGTAATTCAACAATACAAATGTTGGTAACCCACAAGAGAAATCTAGTTGTAATTACATTATAATAATTCAATAATGTAAATTTTTATTATCTGAAAGAAAAATAAGAGGAAAAAGGCTGGCTAAAATGTGGCAAGTAGTAGATTTATGGAAATATTCAGCATGTGGTGTGAGTAGATGCATGATAAGCACAGACATGAAAAAAATTAACTTGCACTTGCTGGAGAATTTGAACCTAAGAAAATGCTACTCTAGGTATCCATGGTTTTACCACTTGCTAACAAAAGCTTCTTATGGCTTGTAACAGTAAGTATTCATTACAGAGAAGAGATGCGTGCTCTTAAAGGACATCCCACTGCCACCTTCTCACAACTTATTGGAAAAAACTTCAGAGTTTAGGCATAGTGATAGTTATTTTTTAAGAATTTCGTTATTTGCCTCCATAAATGAATGTCTGTCTACCTCATTGGCCTGAACACAGTACCACATCTGCAAGATGAATCATTTGGCTTTCTAGTTGGTCCTGGGGGACAGGAACACAGCCCACAGATTTACCAGTAGCTGACTGCCTAGTAAATGTTTACTTATAAATTAGCGTGGGTGATAATTTATTAAGGTAATAAGCATAGATTACATTTAATGGCTTAGACATTATACATTATGAACACAGTATTTTATGTTTAGTTGAAGTAAATGTATATGATAATGAATATGATACCTAAAAGTAACTCAGAAATTGTGAATTAGAGAGTTTTTAAACAAAGTGTTTATTACAGTGCATCAGCACTTAAAGGCTTCAGGAAAGTTTTGCAATAGCAAAGCAATATCATACAGTTCACCCATACCATGTGTTAGCGATTTAATTTTTAGATTCTCTTCTGCTTTCCCCACAAACCAACTCATTCTGTTACTGAAGAACGTTGCTTCTTTCTTAACAAGCATCACAACATCAAAATTTAGGCTTCTGGAGCTGAGGTGAGTAATCTGTCAGCAGGGACACCATGACAGCCTGATGACACAACAAAGAAAGAAATAAATGGATAAACATTAGCGACAGTCTGTTTAGGGACCTAGATAAGGTGAATTAGGTTTCAGCTTTGCAGGGTTACAGGTAAAATGTGTTATCTCAAGAAAAAGGTAATAGAACAGTTCTGAACTAATTATCTATTTATTGGGGGAGGGTATAAATGAAGGTCAACAGAGATCAGACTGACCCAAATAGACACACTAACACCACATAATTAAGCCTCATTCCATGACTACAAGGTCACAGAGTTGCAATGAGATGCTACAATGGTAGCCATGACTGAATTTTCCAGTCATAAGTAAACCTAGGCATTGGCTAATTTTAGAGAAGTACAATCTCTCCTATCCCAGATCCTGTGTATATACTGTGGTTTGATCACTCACAACCTAGAGAAGTTTAGGATGAATCAGATGTAGAGTAATCTGAGTAATGTCTGCTATCTGAAGCTGGGTATTCCTGAAGGAGCATTATCTCTGTAGCCAAGAGTATACAGCTTCCCTTGGTCTGTCAGCCACAAATGGTAATTTTCACCTTTACTCTTCCCAACCTCCACAAGAGTGACAATAATGATATCAGTAACAATGGTGAATATACGGAGTGCTTACTAGGTATTAGATAGAATACTAAGTACCATATCATGCATCAGTCAAGAAATTTTTTTTAAGCACTGTGCCAGGAGCTTTAGTAAGCCAGAAGGAAATGTTCATTTATTATCTCATTTAATACCACAAAATTCTAAGGTAGCTTTTGTTATTATCATTTATAGAGGAGGAAATCAATCCTTGCGATGACAGTGCAGAACCGTGTTGGAACCCAGGTTTTCTCTGACTCTATTCTTTTTAAAAATTATTATTATTGATTGATAAATTACAATTTATACATTTATGGAGTACAATCTGATGTTTTGATATATGTGTTCAATGTGCAATGATTAAATCAAGCTAATGAACATATCCATCACCTTACTTACCTATCTTTTTTATAGTGAGACATTTGACATTTACTCTCTAAATTATTTTGAAATATATATTATTATTGACTATAATCATTCTGCTCTGTAATAGATCTCAAAATCTATTCTT
Organism: Cacajao melanocephalus; assembly: GCA_963573385.1. Lineage (NCBI taxonomy): Eukaryota > Metazoa > Chordata > Mammalia > Primates > Pitheciidae > Cacajao > Cacajao melanocephalus. The sequence goes on from CAUYLG010020846.1 coordinate 51,465, forward strand.
TCTGTCTACCTGAAACTTTGTACTCTTTGATCAATGATTCCCCATTATCTTCCTTCCCATCCCCTAGCCTCTGGTAATCATCATTCTACTCTCTACTTCTATGATTTCAACTTTTTTAGAGTTCACATATAAGTGAGATCATGTAGTATTTGTCTTTCTGTGACTGGGTTATTTTACTTAGCATAATATCCACCAAAAAACTGTTAGAACTGATAAAGGAATTCAGCAAAATTTCAGAAAATAAAATCAACATACATAAATCAGTAGCATTTCTAATATACTAGTAATGAGCTATCTGAAAAGAAAATTAAGAAAATAATCACATTTGCAATAGCAACAAAAAATTACTTAGGAATAGATTTAATCAAGAAGGTAAAAGACCTTTTTACTGAAAACTATAAAACACTGATGAAAGAAAATGAAGACACAAATAAATGGAATGATATCCCATGTTCATGGATTGAAAGAATTAGTGTTGTAAAAATGTCCACATTACCCAAAGTGATCTACAGATTCAATGCCACCCCTATCAAAATTCCAATGTCATTTTTCACATAAATCAAAAATACAGTCTTTAAATTTGTATGGAACCTCAAAGACCCCACATAGACAAAGTGATCTTGAACAAAAGGAACAAAGCTGGCAGCATCACACTCCGTGATTTTAAAACATGTTATAAAGACATTTTAATAAAAACAACATGGTACTGTCATAAAAACAGACACATTAACGAATGAAACAGTGAGGAAAGCCCAGAAATGAACCCATATATTTTTGGTCAATTGCTTTTTGACAGAAGTGCCAAGAACACATAATGGGGAAAGGACAGTCTCTTCAGCAAATGGTATTGAGAAAACTGGATATACACATGCAGAAGAATAAAATTGGGCCCTTGTCTCACACCATATACAAAAATCAACTCAAAATGGATTAAAGACTTAAATATAAGGTCTAAGGCTATAACGCTACTAGAAGAAAACACAGGGAAAAACTCTATCTTAGTCCGTTTTCATGCTGCTGATAAAGACATACCTGAGACTTGGACATTTATAAAGAAAAAGAGGTTTAATGGACTCACAGTTTCAATGGCTGGGGAGGCCTCAAAATCATGGCAGAAGGCAAAAGGCACATCTCACATGGTGGCAGGCAAGAGAGGGAATGAGAGCCAAGCAAAAGGGGTTTTCACTTATAAAACTGTCAGATCTCATGAGACTTATTCAGTACCAGGAGAATAATATGGGAGAAACTGCCCCTATGATTCGATTATCTCCCACCGGCTCCCTCCCACAACATGTGGGAATTATGGGAGCTACAATTCAATATGAGATTTGGGTGGGGACACAACCAAACCATATCAAGCTCCATAACATCAATCTGGTAATTATTCACATATGACCCTGAAAACACAAGCAACAGAAACAAACACAGACAAATCAAATTGCATCAAACTAAAAAGCTTCCACACAGCAAAAGAAACAATAAATAGAGTGAAGAGGCAACCCACAGAATGGGAGAGAATATTTGCAAACCATATATCTGATAAGGGGTTAATATCCAAAATATATAAGGAACTCAAACAACTAAATAGAAAACAAATAACCTGATTTTAAAAATGGGCAAAGGACCTGAACAGACATTTTTTCAAAGAAGACATACAAATCATCAACAGGTTCATGAAAAAATGCTGAGTATCACTAATTGTTAGGGAAATGCAAATTGAACCACAATGAGATATCACCACACACCTATTACAGTGGCTTTTATTTAAAAAGATGGAAGATAAGTGTTGACAAGAATGCAGAGAGTGGGGGAATCCCGTACATTGTTGGTGGGAATCTAAATTAGTACATGATTCTCCCTGGGGCCTGAAAGCCTGGGGATATAACTCCTCCCTCTTCAGGCCTGGTCCCAAGGCTCAAGACTACTTGCTCCAGCAGCAAGAGAGCAGAAGCCAGAAGAGGGCAGGCCAGAAGAGGGCAGGCCAGAAGAGGGTGGGCCAGGAGAGAGAGAGAGAGGCTGTCCGGGTAGCACATAACAGTTATAGGAGACTATAAAACCCCTAACTCGCCCTCACTTAAATCAAGCTAATGAATATATCCATCATTTCAGGCCTCAGCCCATCTGCACCCAGGTGCTCATTAAAACAGTGTGTTGCTCCACACCACCTTGTGTTGTTTGTTGGCACACTCTCGGGGTTCAAACCAATTATAATAGAGCCTTGCGGTGCAGCCATCATAAAAAATGGTATAGAGGTTCCCCAAAAAACTAAAACTAGAACTCCCATATGATCCAACAGTCCTATTTCCTGGTATATATCCAAAGGAACTGAAATCAATCTGATGCAGGGATATCTGCACTTCCATGTTCACTGCAGCATTATTTACAATAGCTAAGATATGGAATCAACCTAAGTGTCCATCAATGGATGAATGGATAGAGAAAATGTAGTGTATATATACATATATATACATATATATATATATATGTGTATATATATATGCAATGGAATAGTATTCAGCCTTAAAGAAGAAGGAAATCCTGTCATTCGTGACAACATGGGTGAATCTGAATGACTCTACTCTTAAAAGGTAGATTTATTGTCTCTCAGGTACTTGTTCTTACACTTCAACCATACTGTACATGTGTTCCTAGCGTATATCAAAAGTGCAGGTCTTATATTTCAAAGGTGTTAACTGAATATACTTATCAAAATTATCACATACCAAGCACTGTGCTGAGTGCTATATGTGCATCGTACCATTTAATATTCTTTCCTACTGCATGAGATGGTAAGAGATGTAAAATACACATCAAGAAACTGAGATGTAGGAACTTTCCTGAGTGGTGGTGGTGAGAGGTGAATCTGCAGCTACCTGTTCCTGAGTCCTGACTACAATGCCCATATGAATCTGATCCCATTGAATCCTCATAACCTTAAGAGGCTGGTTCTATTTTTTATTCTCATTTTTCACATGAATAAACTGGGTTTAGTGACATTAAGGTACTTGCCTAAGCTGATGAGAAGCCCAAGATCACAGAGAGAGCCAGAATTTTTACCTGATTTCCAAAAACCTATGTTCTAAACAGCAATTTCCTATATTGCCTTTCGGCTCCAAAAACGTATTGAGTCCATATTTAGAGTATGTGTCAGGCACACTTCTACATATAATAAAGAACATTAGAGACAGGATCGCTGCTTTCATGAAGAAGTTTTCATTGTAGTGGGGGGACAGGCAACTATAATTATAGATTAGATAAATAATTAGCAGCTAATCCTTTCCAGCTTCCTTTTCTCTACTCCAGAGGCTGAAAGCTAAAAACTACATTTCCCAAACTCCCTTGCAGCTAGAGTACAGGCATGCCACTCAGCTGCATCTACTCCAGACTTGGATGCAGAAGTGAACAACATGCAGTGGAAGCCGTCTTTGGAGAGATTGGATCTTCTGCTACATATGCAGGTAGAGAAATCTATTTCAGCTGTGGTGGCTATAATGGAGTATCTGACATCTGGTTTCAAGATACCAGGCTGTGTCAGTGGTGTTCTGGCTACAAAAGAACCACAGTGTCATTGAGCAATTTTTCTGCCTGTGTTGTCCCTGGCTATGTGGTATCCAAGAATTATTCACTGCACTTCCTTTCCCCAAAGATTCTGGGAGCCTCTTAATGTCTTTTAATACATTACTTTCCGCTATCTACCTAGAATGGACTCTCATTTTCAAGTAAGACCCTGGCTGATACAGCAATTGAGACCAGTTAAGTCACTAAAAGCTAAAAAATGGTGGAGCTAAGTTAGATATGTCAGTACTATTTTCCAGAGCAGGTGACATTTGGGATATTGTAAAATAGACATATGGTTGATATTTCCTAGAATGACAGTGATGAAGATGAAACTAGTGGCTTTATCTGAAAGGGACCGTTAATTTTTAAGATAAGTTTTCCCATCAGATTTGAAAATGTTCTATACGTAAATACATATGTATCTCTATGGCCAAACTCAAAGAACTAAAGCAAGTATCTAGTCTAGTCATAAAGTAAGGAATGGAATGAGGAAAAAGAGAAGGAAAAAAGTAAGATGTTTTGAATGCCTGTTTTGTACAGAAACTGAATTAAGGGCTTCTCTAAACATGAACAAAGAGATTCCAAAATAAGAATTATACAACTTATAATGGTTGGCAAACAATGGTGGCTGGTGCTCAGGCTGATCAAGTGTGGTAAGAATTTTGGCTAAAATAGATTTATTTGAAAGGAGATTAATCTCACCCCATGCAAAAATGTTATAAATGCTAATAAGCACTAATGATCTATTATAAAGTTCCTGGAAGAAAATAGATGTTACATGAGCAAGTAATGTAGTTGTAGACTCTCAGTTGCTTATTATTTCCCCAAAGGCATGAATGACCAAGTTGGAACCACACAAAGAACACCTTCTTATCCTCCATTCCTTGTTTCTTGCTTACCATGATTGTCCACTTTCTGTTTTCTGCCTCTGGGAACACGAGTGATTGTGGAGAATAAAAGACTTCATCGTCCACTTCTTCTGGCTTTCTGGGCAGGCAGTGTAAAAATGTCCAGTCAGAGGCAGCAACTTTAGCAGTCTAAAGAAATGAGGATAAGAACACATTTTGACTATTTTATGTGGCAGTCATACTTGTTTTCTTCAGTATTTAAAAACGTACATGGCCTGCAGTTAGAGATCAATGCAAAGGGAAAGAGAAAGGAGCAAAGTGACAGTTTTATCTCAAGATACCCATGGGAAATGTACATGGTACTTTCAACTTATGGAATTTTAGAGTCTTTTTTTTTTTTTTGAGAAGGAATCTCACTCTGTGGCCCAGGCTGGAGTGCAGTGGCAAAATCTTGGCTCACTGCAACCTCCGCCTCTCGAGCTCAAGCGATTCTCCTGCCTCAGCCTCCTGAGTAGCCGGGACTAGAGGCATGCGCCACCACGGCCAGTTAATTTTTGTATTTTTAGTAGAGACGGGATTTCAACATATTGGCCAGGCTGGTCTCGAACTCCTGACAAGTGATCTGCCCACCTCGGCCTCCCAAAGTGCTGGGATTATAGGCATGAGCCACCTCGCCCAGCAAGTCTTTTTTTTTTTTTTTTTCATTTAAGAGAGCATCACTTCAAGTTAAATCATTAACTCAGTTTTCTGGTATTCTGTTTAGTGGAACAGTGGACATTTCAGTAAATAACTCTAATAATGTAATATATGGCTGATAGCAAAAGTTGCCAATTATAGTCCACTATATTTAAAAAGTTGCTTTGTTGTGATAATATTATTTTTTGAGCTTACCTCCAAATTATTATCTTTAGCACTTGAAGCATACTCCATCACTAGTTAAAACAATTTAGATAAAAGCACTGAGGTAGGAGTGAATTAAATAGGATTATAAGCACTATGCATTAGATTTTTCATTCTTAATGCAAACGTACTAGCAGTTTTAATTTTCTCCAACAGTTAATTCCTGAAAGTTATATTTCCCTATATATTTCTATTGTTCACATACAAATGCAAAACTACATTCCTTCATACTTTCTTAACTCAAAATTACTGCCTTTGTACTAAAATTTTGTTTTACCTCCCACCCTAGCTCTAGGTTCAGAACATTTTGAGTTTCTAAAATACCAGCAAAATAACATGGGAAAAAGTAACATTTACACATGCCATACAAAAGTAAAATGACTGTTCTTCAAGCCCACAGTCCCAACACCAGAAACACATGTAAGATTGGCCAAACAAGTATAAGTATGAAGTGATTTATGTAATTTAAAATATCTCCATGAAAATATATGCCACAGGTATGATAAGGAATTAGCCATAATATATAAAGAGCTCCTATAACCAATAATAGAAAAGGCAAAAAATAGAAAATGGGCAAAAGATATAGTAGCAATTTATAGAAAAAAGGGCAATGGCCAATAAAAATTAAAAGATGTTTAACTTCATTAGTAATCAAGGAATTGCAAATTTTAAAAAAAAGAGTTACCATTTTCCTCCAGATTTAGAAAAATTAAAAATGTAGATAAAAACTAAAAATGAAGACTGTATGAAAAAATAACTATAATATACAGCTGCAGGAGTATACATTTTTAATCTTTTTTGAGTGAGCAACTTAGCAGCACTCTCATATTTTAAAAAGTATATACCACTTCACCCAAAAATAATTCTTCTCAAGATCTTATTCTCCAGTAATATTTGCACAAAGAAATATGGATAAGCAAGTTCATGCAGCATTTTTGTAAGCATTATTCTCAGAAATAGCCTAATTTATCGATTGGAAACATTTTAAGTAAATTATACTCCCACTTATCCTTTGGAATTCTATGCAGCAACTAAAAAGAATAAAAAAATATCTAAATGAATGGACAAGAAAATCTAAGATTTGTTAAGTGGAAAAAGTAAGAATAATAATAAATAATAAATAAATAACAATAAATAAATAATGTCTAAAATACCATTTATGAAAAATCAATAGTTGTGTGTAATGAGGCATATATATGTAAATGCACAGAAAAGATCTGCAGAGAGACAGACACATCGTATTGTTAAACAATGGCTACATCTAGGAATAGTCACTGTTAAAGGGATGGAGGGAAGACATTTTTACTTTTTATTTTTCAAACTTCTGTTCTATTTTATATGTAACAATAAAGAACTTGTATTTATGTATTACTTTATCAATAAAATATTAATTGTACTTGCTTAATCCCTTTCTCCACCAAAGCGGATTTGTTGCTTTGCTGACAAAACCCTAGTGTGCACCTGGCCTTTAGGGTATTCCTCCAGAACACTGCTTCTCAAAGTGTGGCCCTGGAGGCAGCAGCATTGCATCACCTGGGAACTTGGCAGAAATGCAGATTCTCAGGTCTCACCCTGACCTACTGAATCAGAAACCCTGGGGATGGGACCCAGCCAGCTGTGTATTAACAACTCCTCCCGTGATTCTAATACCTGCTCAAGACTGAGAAGCACTGCTCCAAATCTTACTGGAAGGCAGCCAAATGAATGCATCCCCTGGGAATGCCCTGGAGGGTGTTAGCAAAACTAAACTGGATTTAGAGATCCTTGGAAAACAGAGGCAAGGACTAGCCTGAGGAGCATAGTTATGGGGCTTTTCTTAGGGGAGAAATCATGCTAAGGGGAGAAATTACTTCTGATGCACACAAAGAGTAAAACACTGCAATGCCTCAATTCTTGTCAGAGAGAAAAGCCTGCTCTTCTCTTCTGACTGAGTTTGAAATTCCTTCATCCAGCACAAAAAAATGCCTTTCCAAAGGACATGGCTAATCTTTGGAAGGAGAGAAGTCCCTAGGGGATACAGTCAGTGAGTCCTTTTATGGGGAATGAAAGGACAGTCTGCTCCCCCTAAAGTGAATGAGTGATTAGATGGTTCTGGCCTTTATGAATGGAATTAATGAACCTTCAGAGAGGCATCAATTTGTACCTTCATTGTAACCTGGTAACCTTGGAAAGCCTGGAGCCGCTTTTTCTTCTCCTCTTCTTGTCCCATGCTTATCCAAGTGTCTGTAATTAATACATTGCCTCCTTGCGCCGCTTCCAATGGATCATTCGTCAGCAACAGCTTGGTACCGTTCTAGCATACATAAGCACGCTGGTTAAATAACTTCATGGGGCAGTAAAAGGCAATAATAGTTTTACATGTAAAGAGCATACCTCTTTGGCATACTGCTCTGCCAACTTGGTTACACTAGGATCCGGCTCATAACCCTACAGGAAGAAGAATTTAACTGTTATTTAGGTAATTTTATTATACATGTTTTCTTACATGTGCATTATTTTCTTTTCAATATCTCCTCTCCTTCCCTTTTTCAAGATGTGGTCCCATCATGTTCAGTAGAATATGATTTTTACATCTAGAGTTCCAAAACTTCATAGTGCCTTTTGGAATTTAAAAAGACAACCAATTGCCCCATCTTTCTTTTATTATCTCTGACTTATTTAGTCATAAAGGCAAACGTAAGGCGTGGTGCTTTCTAACTCTTGGAAGCACCTCTTCTGGTTTCCATAATGGATTAAGAGGATTATATTCATAATTGTACAAACGAATGTGTGTTTGTCTGTCTTTGCACATGCTCTCCTTTTTTGTCGGAAATTCTTTCTTCCACCCACTCCATGTGGATAACTTTTTTAGGTTTCAGTTGAAATGTCCCCTCCTCAGAAAAACCTTCCCTGACCATCCCAGCTAAATACTAACAGCTCCCTCTTCCCTACCACACTCATCTCCTTCTTTTGCATTCCCCAGCAAGCGTTTTGAGTGCAAGGTGCATGCTTTGAAAGACATTGACAGAACAAATATATTGTTTTTGCCAAGATTATATATTTGTTCGGGATGGTTTGGTGAGGGCAGGGTCAGACTCCGTAGAGGCAAGCTAGGTGCCTAGGGCAAAACATTTAAGGAGAGACTAGAAAAAAATTAAAGAAACACGCATACTCAGGGTCATCCATGCACAAATTTTGCACCCTAGGTTCCTCGCTTGCTCAGCCTAGTCCCTACTCTGGGTGAGGGGACATCATGGGAACAGCTAAAGCTTGCCAAGCTATCCCAGGCCCCCACAGGCAACCTCCCTGCCTTTACCCTCACTCTCCAACCTATTCTGTACACAGCAGCAAGAACTGTTTTTTTCTGAAGACTCCGATGTTTACTACTTGTTTCTTAAGTCAAAGCTGATTAAGAGCATCAAGGCTCCCCACTTCCATCCCCTGCTTCTGTCTCTTTTAATTCTTCTCACCATCTTGCTGTGGAAAACCCAGTCTTATTGTCGTCCCTGTACACATCTTGCCCTTTTCTGCCATCACAGCCTTTCACCCTTGAACACCTCCTTTCTTGTCCCCTCCTGGGCGTCTTCATCACAATGTGTCAGCTCCTAAAAACTCTAGCCCAGCCTCTCTTCCGAGACCCTCTGTATGGAAGTCTTGTCAGTTCAAACACCATAAGTGTCCTCACCTTCCCCCATCCATCTCATTTTCCCAAATTCTTAGCATTGACTATGAGTTGATTTTTGTCACTTTTCACTGAGGCATTGTGGTGAACACTGTGGTATGCTCCCCAGATACCCCTCCATGAATAATCATGAATAAAGGACTTATTCCCCCAGCTGCTGGGAGTGCTGCCAGAAGATGGCCTTCAGCTGTCATCCCCTTTGAGCACTGCCTCAGCTGCAGAGAACAGCCTCACCCAAGGTCACACACCCTTCCTGGGCAACCCACATTCAATGGCTGATTGACAGGAGGGTATGAAAACCTGACCCCCTCTGCCCAACTCCAGACAGCTGAATGGACATCGCAGATCCAGAACTTCCCGTAAGATCAGCCAAGGCTATTGTTGGGCCTGCATCGTAGCTCACTTTCTCCCTCTTCTTATTCCTGCTTCCTTCCTTTCCTTTCCACAGTTGTTGATTTCAAGGGCACATGCTAATAAGCATCCTGCCTGTCCTGCACACTAGATAAACACTGACTCTGCTTCCCAAGAAACCCACTCTGTGATAGGCATGTCTAGGTTTATTTGTGAAATTGTGTTTATTTGCACATGATTGTCTACCATAGTTTCTTCTTCTATTAAAACAGCCTTGAAAGAAGAAACTACTCTGATGTCAATGAAGATGCCTGCAGACATTTTAGCAGCTTTACCACCCTCATATAGCCATGAATTCTGGAGCCTTGTTTATACAGATTTGGGGAAAGTAATTAATAAAGGCTAGCTAATTTAGCAACTAATGTTGTAAATAGCCATACTGGTAAACATAAATGAAGAGACTTGGATATTACCCCAAGTGCCTCCTACCCTGAAAATTTAGCCTTCCCTTTGGAGAGTAGGTTTTATACTCCCTAAGTATAATAATTCTTAGAAAATGAATCAATTAGTACTTAGAGAACCAACAGAGAGGTTTGGAAATTAGAAAATCACCCAACCTTGCACGCACTGAGCCATGACTTAGAATATAGAGAGGAATTCGTTACTCACATCTCAGCTTTCAATACTAAATCACTCACTAGCCTTTACATAAATTTTAAAACCAGACAAAGAAGATGATTAACACACCCAGTTCAGTCTAAGTATTCACTTAGAACAATGTTAAAATCATTACTATTGATAGTTTATGGAGCAATTTTACAATCATGGACAAAATTATTTTTTCTTGAACATGTAAGTTATTCTTGGTTAAAGAATGGAGAAATAGATTAATCATGGCCTTGGAAACTTCTCAGTGTTTCTAAAATTTACAATAAATCTCCTAGCTTTACCTTTAAAGGAAACAGGTCTACTAACAACTGAAGACTTACAAATTGATGGAATGACTTTTGCCCTATCAGACTTTTCAGAAGACTTTTCAAAACCCTTTTTTTTTTAATAAAAAAGATGGGATTTCACCATGTTAGTCAGGCTGGTCTTGAACTCCCAACCTCAGGTGATCCACCCACCTTGGCCTCCAAAGTGCTTGGATTATTGGCGTGAGCCACCACGCCGGGCCAACTTTTCAAAACTCTTACTCCCACCAAGATTTAACCAGGTTTTAGTACTCTTTAGTACTCTTTATCATTTAAATGAGTTTCTGCATAAGAACAATACTGCAATTACTGTGTAATATTAGAATTTTTTCCTTTGATGTTAATAAAACATCTTTGGCATGCAATAAAATGTTTAAACTATACATTTCTTCAACAGAATAAAGCCTTCCAAAAGAACTTTATAGCAGGGAACAATTATTGTTAATGTATGTTTTATCTGTGGGAACCAAATGCAACGAGAGTTTGCATTAATATAGAGCCTTTCTTCAAACTAGCTTTGTATGGAGGGTATACTCACCCTTCCTGTAAAGTGAATAAAAGACACCTTAAGCACATACCAGATCTGACCCTTATTTGAGTTCACACTGAATAAGAGAATTATCTGTTGTAAAGGTCATCTCTCTGAGTCCCCCAAATTTATTATAATAGGATGGCTTCCACTGCATGCAGTACATTTCTTCTATGGCAGGTGTACTTGGTTGAATAGTGTTCTTCAAAATTCATGACCACCCAGAGCCTCAGAATGTGAGCTTATTTGGAAATGGAGTCTTTCCAGATGTAATTAGTTAAGATGAGGTCATACTGGATGAGGGTGGGCCTAAATTTAATATGACTGGTGTCCCTATAAGAAGAAGGGGATTTATACAGAGAGACACAGACACAGAGAGAATGTGATGGAAGCAGAGATTAGAAAGATGTACCCACAAGCCAAAGAATGCCTGGGGCTACCAGAAGCAGGAAGAGGCAAAAAAGGATCCTCCCTGAGAGACTTCGGAGAAAGTGTGGCCCTGTCAACACCTTGATTTCAAACTTCTAGTCTCCAAGACTGTGAAAGAGTAAATTTCTATTGTTTTAAGCCACGCAGTTTATAGTAACTTGTTATGGCAGCCCTAAGAATCCAAGACAGCAAGATGGAATGACCCACACTGGTTTGGTAAAAACACCTGGTGAAAGCATTTCGTGGTGTTTTATTTTGTTTGGACCGGATGCAGCAGATGATGCTGGTGCTCTACCCAGAGGCCCTTGGGGGATCCCTTTTTATAGCTTTTGCTCCCTTCCCCAGTTTCAGTGTTTTTAACACCTAGCGCTTGCAGTTCATCTTCATGAGACAGCTCTCTGGCTACCAGGCTGCTTTTCCCATCAAAAGTGCCAGGGATTCACCACTCGACCTCTTCTGCTGCCCTTGACCAATGCTGGGATAACTTTAGCGCATAGCTTATGCTCCAGAGCTCACCTGCGAGATCAGGCTGAAGCTACTTTCTGTGGGACTGTGCATGACACGGGACTAGGGTGACCAAATCACCTTGGTTTGCCAAACTCTCAATTTTAGCACCCAAAACCCCACATCCCCAGAAATCTCTTGATCTTGGGCAAACCAGGATGATTGGTCACTGTAAATGGCATCCTTGCTTAGATTCTTCCCTTTCCCTCTCCTCCTCCCCCTAATCCCCTAGGGATCTCCCTTGGGAGTAGTTCCTTAATAAATCACCTGTACACAAATCCCCATGGCAGCGTGCTTGTGGGAAACCTGGCCTAAGATTGATTAATGGTGCTGGAACATTTATTTTTCCATATGAAATAATATATATAAATAAAAATATGTACCATCTAGGTTTGTGTAAGTACACTGTATAATGTTCCCACAACAACAAAGTCACCAAAGGACCCATTTCTCTGAACGTATCCCTGCTATGAAGCCACATATGACTGTACAGTGAAATAAAGTCTCTCTTCTACCTCTAGCCTCAAACCTCCCAGTTCCCCTCCTCAGAGGCAACAATTATTACCAGTTTCTTGTGTATCAAAAGGGTTACATTGGGCCTATGAAAGAAGTCATGCATTCCATACATGCTGTAAGAGACAGCAGCAAGGTAGGAAGTATGCAGGGGTCATTTTCATTCCCACATGGGGCTCAAATTTTAAAGGCCAAAAGGCCCCCAGAGTTGAGTTTTGAAATACTAAGCTGGTGTAGATGCCATCACTGTGATCCTCACATTGGATTCACATTTTTCTACAGTATTAGAAAAATGAGTGGCATTCCCATGTGTTCAGAATTCTATGCTGCCTGGATTTTATTGCTTGCTTCAGCCTTTGTGGTGGTAATGCACGACGATGCCAATCATCATAATGGCCTATAGCAGGGTATTCAAAGGGATAATTCAGACACGCTTTTAACACTGACTCATAGAATAAAAGGCATCCGTCAAGGCTATCTCTTATTGTAGAGATGGGAAATTGGACTCTCAAGAGGCCAGATAGCTATTTAATAGTAGGGCTGGTAACATAATCTAAATTTTGTGGCCTCACCTGTGCTATTATACTTAAATGGAAGAGAGTTTTTTGTCACTGGGTAATTGCATCTGAGGGTGATTTAAGAGGGAAGTTAGTTTCAAGGCAAAAAGTTTCCCTACCTTTGGAGTAGCTGCCTGAAGGTGCATACCGAATTTCGCTGCACTCATCATGATCGAGTGCAGGATATTGTTCCCATCCCCAATCCAGCTGAGGGTAAGACCTTTCAGAGAGCCATAGTGTTCCTAAAAGGCAAGGGATAAAGGAGATGAAATCCAGGAGTAAATTCGCTTATGTGTAGCAATTATTAAGTTTAAAATAAATAGTCTTAATCTCAGTATTAATGCCTTGTTAGAAGGAATGAATTCCCATTTTTTTGCATTACACAGAGCAATTCAATAATATGAATATACAATCACAAAAACATGGCAAAATGTCTTACTATCTTAAACCAAGACATCATATGAACTTGTACAGAGACTAAGAGTTTCATACATTTCAAATCTGAATCTTAGTTGTATTCATTCATTGGATACAAATGAGCACCATCAGTGTCCAAACATTGAGACACTGTCCTTGGCCCTGGAGATATAACAATGGACAAAGGAGGCAAAAATCACTACTTTTATGGAGCTGACATTCTTTGATATGAGAAAGGGGAAATACAGGATACCTGGAATAGTATAGCATAGTGGATCAGACCATGTTGCCGTTATATGACGTTGACAAATATGCTCAATAATACTGTTAGTATTATGGCTCATGCCTGTAATCCCAGCACCTTGGGAGACTGAGGTGGGCAGACTACCTGAGGTCAGAGGTTCAAGACCAGCCTGGTCAACATGGTGAAACCCCGTCTCTACTAAAAATACAAAAATTAGCTGGGCATGGTGCACATCTGTAATCCCAGCTACTCAGGAGGCTGAAGCATGAGAATCACTTGAACTCAGAAGGCAGAGATTGCATTGAGCCGAGATCATGCCATTGCACTCAGCCTGGGTAACAGAGTGAGACTTAGTCTCAAATAATAATAATAATAATACTTTTGGTTGTTTATGGCTATAGATGTGTGTAAATATACTAACATCAGGATAATAATTTCTTTGTGGAGGGGAAGAAAATGAGATCAGGCAGAGTTACATGGTGGGCTTCAACTCTATCTGTAATGTTCTATTGAAAAACAGCAAAGAATTATAAAGTAACTACTCCATCACATTAAGAATTGACAAAGCCGTGTGAACACATGGATGTTTGTTTTGTTTTCTTAAAGTGTCTGTTTCTTGTGTATCAAAAGGGTTACATATATTTTATATATTTAAAAAGATTAAAAAAGAGAAAGGCTAAGCAATTTGGAGATCACAGAACTACTAGTTAGCTAACCTAGAATTTAATTCCAGATCCCTCTGATTTAGATTTCATGCTCTTAACAAGCTGCTATTTATTCATTCAGTTCCTACTTTGAGTATCTCCTATATGAAGGCATTGCACAAGGTCCTACAGGGGACATTATGATGAATAGGACAGCTCATTGTCCCTCAATTAATTTATAATCTAGTAATGATAAAGCCGCAGGGGGAAGCATTAAATTATCTGGTGTATATGTAAAGCCACACCCACAGACAGCCACTTTGGTATCTGACATTATTATATCATCTTCTCTGCATGGATCTTATCCTCATTTCCAAAGTGTTTCATTTTGAACTTAACATCACATTTAAATGTGTGTAGTTTATTCAAATGTGGAAGAAGATGGGCCTATCCAGTTTACCTTGTCTCCTAAGAATCATCCATAGACATAGAAACCATGGCTGTTAGGATTTCCAGGGGCAATACCATGTAGATTGGCTGTGGCAAACCAAACAAGAGGAATCTTTCAAAGTTATTCAAGTTCCTAATTTGGAAGGACTAGAATGGCTAAATTTGAGCCTTGATTCTATAAATTCTGCATATTCTTAACCATACTTTTTTTTTTTTTTTTTTTGAGACAGAGTCTCACTCTGTTGCCAGGCACCAGGCTGGAGTGAGGTGGCACGATCTCAGCTTACTGCAACCTCCGCCTCCTGGGTTCAAGCAATTCTTCTGCCTCAGCCTCCCGAGTACCTGGGACTACAGGCGCGTGTCACCACGTCCAGCTAATTTTTTTGTATTTTTAGTAGAGATAGGGTTTCATCATGTTGGCCAGGATGGTCTCGATCTCTTGACCTTGTGATCCACCCACCTCGGCCTCCCAAAGTGCTGGGATTACAGGCATGAGCCACCGTGCCCAGCCAACCCTACTTTTAAACAATCAGTTTATTAAAATGATAGAAAATGTCCCCCTCTTCCAGAGTGACTCAGTAACTGACCATTTTGAATATTCAAAGCACACTCCACCAGTCTTCACTCCCAAGCCACAGTCTCTGATGTCTATAGAATCACATAAGGCTTGTCCATTCTGTCTGCTCCAGTGTTCTCTATTTATCCATTGTGTGAAATCATGCACCGAAAATCAAAGGGATTGACAGAACAGAAGATGAGATGTGGCTAAAGGGTTTGGGAATAGGGTTCAGTGCAGAAGGATCTTACAGTCTGTTTCTAACAATGCCCCCTTTTCCTCAGAAAATGCACACATAAGCTGTAATTCTTTGTCAAGCTGATATTTGAAAATAAAACACCAATACCATGATTTAAGTAAATGGTTTCACTTAAAGCAAGTCAGGAATTATTTGTTGATTTTGCTCTTTTGTAAAACAAATAAATAAACCAACCTGGAGCGTGAGGTAATCGGCCAGGATCTGGATAGGATGGTACAAATCTGACAGTCCATTGATAATTGGGATGGATGCTTCTTTAGCCAGGGTGTCCAAATCTGATTGTTTATATACTCGAGCCAGTACTGCATCTGTCATGCTAGACAATACACTGTGGCAAACCAAGAAAGTGATAATCTAAGTTAATTATGCTTAATAATGCCTTATTTAATATAAGAACAGAAACAGTAACACAAAATGCTAATAAATAGAATTTTTACTACATGAAAACAACCTACCAACATTACAGGTTTAAAAGGTAATATTAAACATGTATTCATTACATAAGCCAGATATTGTACTTCCCACAACTTGTCCAGTGACCAGCGATTTTACATTTTTATGGAGATAAATTAATTATGGGCCTAATAGACATAATGATGAGGTATAATTGATAAATGGCCATTGTTAAAAGGAACAAGACCAAAAGCAAGATATACAGAGAAACATTAATGACCTGCCATATGGCTAATTTTCTTTTACATCATCCAACAGAAGAATACACATTTTCACTAGGGAATTACAAGTCCCAGTGTGGCAGCCATGAAAGTGCACACACAAATCACCCTACAGAAGAGAACTTGCTGTGAGGAGAGCTCTAGCTGCTACACCTTCGGATCCCCTGCAGCATTCCTGCCAAGCCCACCCACCCCAGGTTGTTCCAACCTGATGACAGAACACAGTGGGGAGAGTAGTGCTGGGCCATTCCTGCCTGACAGGGGACCCCTCTGATGGGTAGTCTGTGCTCTGGGGTACCCCATCGGCCTGGCTGAGACTTCCTCAGAGCTGTGCTACTGGCTGAGGCTCTCTCTACCCACCCGTCATTCTTTTCCCCTCTCCTTCTACAGGGGTTAGACCTGCCTTCCTGTCTGAAGGCCCTCTTGTCCCATTCCTGCTCCCTCTCTCTTTATGTTTCTTAGTGTTTCCCTCAATAAATCTCTTGCAAGACTCATTCCATCTTGGAATCTGCTTCTTAGTGGACCTGAACTGACACAGAAAGCAATAAACTCTGGTGCTGCTTGCCCCCAGGGATTAGAGGATGAAAGATTAAAACCTGTATTCCTATAACAATATTTTTCTAGACTTACAGATTTTTTTCTAATTTTTAATAAATTTATCATACCCATGGTTCCGATTTTCAAATTTCATTAACCAGCAAAATTTCCAAAAATACGTGGAGATCAACATAAGATTCACGACTCTTTATTTAGCAAATTAAAGGCATGAGGAAAGCAAATAAACAGGTATAATATGTTACTACCTTAATTTAATTTACAAAGGATATTTTTAACACCAAAAAGGTATGAAAGACAATTTCAAAGAATAATCCTTGAAATGAATTATTTTAGCTTTATGAAATTCACTATATAATCTTATCCTTATTTTTCTTATTCCACAACACTTTGATGAAACTTCTCCACATCCGGGTCAGTGAGGGATCGAGATTTTTTTTTTCTTTTTTTTTTGACACTTGATCTTAGTCAAAAGGGATCGAGATTTTTAAACCACTGCTTTGAACTATCCAAGCACACTGTATTTGGTAGCATGAGGAATGAATAAAAGAGCTGTTTTACAAAAAAAAAAAAACAGGTGATACTGGTTAACTTTTGATGGTTGACTAAGACAAGGGGTTGTCAAATTTTGCTGCACATGAAAGTCACTTGAAGATTGTCTGTTTGTTTTTGAGATGGAGTCTCACTCTGACTCCCAGGCTGGAGTGCAGCAGTGCAATGTCGGCTCTCTGCAACCTCCTTCTCCCAGGTTCAAGCAATTCTCCTACCTCAGCCTCCCAAGTAGGTACGATTACAGGCATGCACCACCACAGCCAGCTAATTTTTGTATTTTTAGTAGAGATGGGGTTTCGCCATGTTGGCCAGGCTGATCTCAAACTCCTGACCTCAGGTGATCTGCCCACCTCGGCTTCCCAAAGTGCTTGGATTACAGGCGTGAGCCACTGAGCCTGGCCACTTGGAGAGTTTTTTAAACTCTTGATGCCCAGGCCATATTATCTATCAATTAAGTCAGAAAACTCAAAATCTCTAGGACTGGGACCTAGGGATCATTATTTTAAAAAAATATTCTTTTACTATGTTGTAATGTGCTGCCAAAGTTGAGAACCAAAGCTAGCACCTTGCTCCTCAGATTAGCAACATCAGCATCATCTGAGAGCATATTAGATCTTCAGAATTTCAGGCCCCACCCAGATTTACTGAAGCAGAATGTGCATTTTAACGAGGTTTCCAGGTGATTTATTTGCATATTAAAGTTCAAGACTCCTAAAAAAGAGGGAATTGAGGCCACCATATTTTTGAAAGCACTATCTATTCTTTTATTAAAATCCTAACCAGACAATACATCAGGAGTAGACAAAGCTTCTGAGATGGCAGCCCACAAAAACAGAAGACTCTGTCTATAATATCTTTGGCAGGGAGGGAATTGAGGGAAAAAGGTATCTCAACTCCTCTGAGCAAAGAATAATTCACCACCTTCTGTTAAGGCCCCTTCTCATTAGAGAAGCAGCTGCCCTTACTTATTTGATGCCCTAAGACAATGGTTCCCAGACTTGGGTGTGTTTTGTAAGTAAGTGAAGAACTAATAATAAATTACACAAAAAAAGAGTAAGTCCTAGGCCTTTGTACTTTTACTAAAACAGACATTCTGTTCATACTATAAGAATGCAGGATTTCCATCATGGAAAAGTAACTTAGGTGGAGGTAGATATGTCAATAAGGTCTATAATTGTAATCAACTACTAATTCCTTATATCAGATGAATTGGTTAATTTTATGATGCCTAATACCCCAACAAAGAGAGAGAGAGAAGCAGAGAGAGAAAGGGGAGCAGAGGGGTGTTTAATCCTAGAGGTCATACTTCAGACTTCTTTAAACATGTAGCATTACCTAACGTGTGTACAGACAGGATAAAAAAATGTCTGGATTAACATTGCAGTTGACCTTCTGGAATCTCATAGCCTGAAAAGCAGATTTGACTTCTGTATAGTCTCTCAAACCATTTTAGGCAGCTAGGACCCTCGGCTGTCAACCTGTTATGGTTTTCTCAAACTTTACAACATGTTGTTGAATTTTGCTAGATTTAGTGTGTGTCATATGCAGACATTATCTTAACCTCAAAGATGAAGAAAATAAGACCTTTTACAACCTTGAAGTAATTACAGCAAGGTTAGGAAAGAGTGAGGAAGATGAGACGGAAAGACAGAAATGCTAGCAGAGCAATTGGTCAAGTCAACAACCTATACACATGAGTCTTTCAAGAAGATTGAAAAAAAGGCAGGGGTGTTTTCCTCTCTTTAACAAGACCCCATCCCCCAAACTCCTGAAGCAAAGCAGCCAAAAAATAAGTATGCATTTAATTTTTCTGTTTAAAATGTCAAGCTGGTATCACTGGAAACTCTGTGGTGTAATTTCATGGGAGGGTGCCTGGTTGGTTTTATTCAGGTTGCAACACTTTTCTAGAACAGAGGTACTTTACTTTGGTTGCACAGTAGTATCACCTATGGAGCTTTACAAAACTCTGATGCCATATTTTGCTTTTTGGAAGGGTAAATCAGAAGCTATGATAGTGAGATCCATATCAACCTTTTTAAAGCTCCCCATGCTAATCCAATATGAAGACTAGGCTGAGAACCATTGCCCTAGAAAACAGAGCATGAGAGAGGAGGTGGGAGGAAAGTGGGCTACCGTGCTGCTGGATGACTCAGTGAATCAATGTAGAAGAAACTCTTAGTAATTGTTGAAATCCCATACAATAAGAAAAGTAAGGTATAACAATATAATAAGCTATACTGGAAAGAACAAGATTTTATGCACTTATAAAAGAAGTCTTTTCTTTAAGCTCAGTCACTACCAAGAGAAGTCCCAAGGCAGCGGCAGTAGCTGTAGTCTTTCCCCACTTGACACTTGTAAACATCCCTAGTGAACAGATTTTCGTCTCTAATATTGTTTTATACAAAGAAAAGAACCAGAAACCGGTAGAGGATAGTCAATTTCATGTCATTGGGCAGAATAATATCAGACTAGGTCTGTAACATTTTGTTGTTGCCGGGAAACAAGAGTGATTTTTTTTTTAAATGGCAGGGGCACTGCTGAAAGGAAAAAGAGTCAAAGGAGCTCCCATTTTTCAAGTTGTGATCATTTGTAGTAATAAGAATCATGAAATGAAATAAATTATGCTTCTAAAGGGCTATGATACTCATAAGAAAAAAGTTAATATAAATAAAATGTGCAAAATTATAATAGTAATATCAAAGAAGAATGAATATTATCATGTACATTTTAAATTTATTTACTTAAATAAGTAGGAAAGTGTTTATATATAACTATAGCTATAGATAGACATTTGTGCAGTTTTGTTAAGTATACTTCTGTTCATATGGTATAGATATGCATTGTTTTTATCTGCATAAGCCACAAACAACTGACATAATTTGTAAGCCAAATAGTCCTAGAAATCGTAGAAACTACACCATGAATAAACAGGCATCTTCAGCATTTCTGGTCTTTTATAAAAGTGAACTAGAAAAGGAGTCCAGCGGGTAGCTAGCACCAGTTGCATATGCAATTTCCAATGAGGAAAACGATAATAACCATTTATTCCAAAATACTAACTTAGTTAAATGTCCATAAAAGTAAGTCTAAATTTTTTTTTTTTGCAGAAAAGTGATTTATTTAGGTAGAGAAAGAGAAAAAGGAGAAGAGAGAAAGCTTCCACGAAGAGTGTGGAAGGGGACCCCAGAGGGGAAATCCAGGAGAGGAAGAGATAGCTTCCATGAGAGAGTTTGTGGAAGGGGATCCAAACATGGAATCCCAAATTTTTTTTTTTTTGAGAAGGAGGCTGGCTCTGTCACCTGGGCTGGAGTGCAGTGGCACGTTCTTGGCTCACTGCAATCTCTGCCTCCCAGGTTCAAGCAATTCTCCTGCCTCAGCTTACCGAGTAGCTGGGATTACAGGCATGTGCCACCATGCCCGGCTAATTTTTGTATTATTAGTAGAGATGGGGTTTCACCATGTTGGCCAGGCTGGTCTCAAACTGCTGACCTCAGGTGATCACCCACCTCAGCCTCTCAAAGTGCTGGGATTACTGGCATGAGCCACCGAGCCCGGCTAAGAAGTCTAAATTGTAAGATTTACTTTTCTGTTTCTCTGGAAATGAAATCTTTTGATGATTTAACTAATTAATTACAACACAATGCCAATAAGAAAGGTGAATGTTTTTAAATATTGAAACCAGGCCAGGTTAATATATTATAAAATATTACAATGAGTCATGTACTGCCAGAGATTAAAAACAAACAAAACTTAAATCTTCTAAATTGCTTGAAGAATCAGAATCTACATAAAAGATAAAAACATGGCTGCTCTCTCTCATCCTCTGGCCTGCCTAAATGTTCAGAGGGCAATGACAGTGTAATTTTGATCATGGCCATTTCAAAAGCATTTGAACAGGAATTAGTTGGCCAGGTTGGGCCACCATAACTTGCATGTCTATCTCAGGGACACTTGGCTTTCAGAGGGGACAGCACTCAGCCCCAGGAGGAGTCTGCAAATTGTCCTTTGTCTCACAGCTTGTGCCATCCACAGGGATACAGGACAGTAAGGAATGAAAAAGAAACTGCTGTCTAAATGGGGGAAACTGCACGCTGGGGCGCTTTTGTGTCTGCCCTTCCTCCTATGGATGGAATTGTGAGCATTTTGTGTGCAGAGAGAGCTGTGGGTCTGTGGACCATAACACCTGGCTACCCAAGAAGCGTTCTATGTGTAAATACTGGTGTGGCCAACTCCATTGCTTTCCTCAGGCATTCCTACCTGGTTGTGATGGCCTTGTGATGGATGAGAACCTCATGGTTCCCAGGACTCTGGAATACCACCATCTGCATGTACCACTTTTATGCTAGCTGGCATGTGCCTTTCCATACAAAGTTAGTGTTAACTGACATTTACCAATTTCCAGAAATAACAATTTTAGATATGCAATTTTATGACCAGTAAAGTCTGCTGCTCCAATGTCCTAACTGAAAGAAGATCATTTGTTAGTTGCCTTAAAATAATAAATACATTTCCAGAATGGTCCCTAACACTTCCTTAAGGTACCAATTACTTCGTACCTCTGTCCTGCCCTGCCCTCGGAAACTACTTTTCTTTTGCAAAAGAAAGTCAGCCATATGTACATTGCGCCCAAATCCTATGTTTCTTGATACATGTAACTCTACCAAAGTCTTATTAATATGGTCTTTTAAACAATTGAATTATATCTTCAGATTAATTATATCTTCAGATTAATTCTAATGTGAAACTGAGGACAAAGTTTTGAGTAGAGTTGATCAAAATCAATTAAAATGGTCTCTTTAAAATGAAAGAAAGCCTCTTTAAAGGAGGGCGATGGAGGGAAAGATCAGAGAGCGCTGGAGTAATAGAAATCTGTCTGCATGTATGCCAGGGAGATGGGGTAAAAAAGAGGAAGCAAATGGGAGAGATAGACAGAAAAAGAGAAAATGATTTACTTGATTGATGATTAGGTGGATGTAGGGAAGCAAGTTAAAAGGCTAAATTGAAGGGCAAGTTTCCATCATCTATGGAAAGTTATATAAGATAAGACTCTCCTTTTTTCTAACAGACTTGTAAAAAGAATGAAATCTCCTTGGAAAAAAATTATATCTAAACTTCCCCAACAAGATTGCTTAGTAAATTATGTTTTCTCCAAACTATGCAATTATTTTAACTGTTATAGGAGAAAATAAAATGTTCACAATATATTTCGTTGTAAACCAGGCAATAAAATTATATATTGTAAAGCCTATTTTAAAAATACATCGCGTATATGTGTATGCACAGTAAAAATGGGAAATATATTGACAAAAAGTGTCATGTGGTAGACAAAATAATGGTCCCCAAAGATGTGAACGTCCTAATCCACAGAACCAATGCATATATTGCTTTACTTGACAAAAGGAATTTTGCAGATTCATATTCATAAGTTAAAGATCTTGAAATGGGGAGATTATCCGGGTAGGCCCAATATAACACTAGAGAATATGAGACAGGCAGGAGGTTAGAAATGAGAGAAGAAGCTATAAGGACACTGGGTTTGAAGATGGAGAAAGAGGGCCACAAGCCCAAGGATATAAGCAGCCTTTGAAAGCTGGAAAGGGCAAGGAATTGGATTCTCCTCTGGAGCCTCCAGAAGGAACACAGCCCTGTACACTCATGTTAGACTTCTGCCCTCCGTAACTGTAAGATAATATATTTGTATTGTTTTAAGCCACTAAGTGCATGATAATTTGTTAAAGCAGCAATGGGAAACCAATATAGATTCCAAGACAAAAGGCAAAAACTATGTGATAAGAAGATATTGTCTAGTGGCCAGCAGTTTAAGTCACCTTGAATTTAGCAACCAGTTCCCACTAACCAACCAAAACTAAGTGGTCAGTAAGTAATCCATTAACCTATATCCCTGACTTCCTGAGGTGATATGTTTGTTCTTTCAAGTCTGGAAAAATTACATAAACGCTGAGAAAGTATAAGAAGTCTCTTGTAGGGGGCCAGGTGCCATGGCTCACGACTGTAATCCCAGCACTTTGGGAGGCCGAGGCAGGTGGATCACAAGATCAAGAGATTGAGACCATTCTGGCCAACATGGTGAAACCCCATCTCTACTAAAAAATACAAAAATTATCTGGGCGTGGTGGCACATGCCTGTAATCCCAGCTACTTGGGAGGCTGAGGCAGGAGAATCACTTGAAGCCGGAGGTTGCAGTGAGCCAAGATTGTGCCACTGCACTCCAGCCTGGCGACAGAGCGAGACTCCATCTCAAAAAAAAAAAAATATATATATATAAGTCTCTTGTAGAATTCCCAACAACAACCCAGCAATGTACAGAAGTTTAAATGCTGGGACCATACAAAAGTAAAAATAAAAGGAGACTTAATAAAAAACAAAATTCAATATATGATATTAATAGCTTTGTGCCCAGTTTTGTTGTCAAAACAATAATCGGCTCTGTAATCAATATGGTATTTTATGTGTATTTTTTCCTTTGTAAGATGTTTAGAGCAGGGAAATCTGAAATGTTAGGCTTGTGATTAAGTTAAATGTTTAAAAGCATTTCATTAAGTTTGCAATCAATCTGTAAATGGTTGAGGAGATTTGTTTTGTTCACTTAATATACATTTGATTTATTGGTTATATAAGTAGTGTGTGAGTATTCAAAGCAATGAAAACTTGAACATGCATCAGAATTACCTGGAGGACTTGGTAAAACACAGCCAGCTATGTTTCTGATTCAGGAGGTCTGGGTTGAGGCCTGAGAATTTGCATTTCTGAAAAGCTCCCAAGGGTTGTTTTTGCTGCTGATTTGGTGGCTGTGCTTTGAGGAAGGTTTATTATTTTAGGTTTAAAAAATACTAAATGTTTGATAAATTCATAAGGTTATGAAATTGGACTATAAACAAAGGACAAAGAGTGTGGAATATCCCTATAGACACAAAAAGCCCCTTGGACATTAAAGTATCTGTGGGCAAAAGGGAGCATGACACAACCTGGCAGAAAATGCCACTTTAGTCCTCTTTCGGCCACAGGAGCTTCAAGTAAAGTGGAATCCAATGATATGGGGGTTGAGAGGAAGCAGCTCCTGGGTTGCTTTCACAATGGATTCACTTGGGGGAAGCAAAGATATTAAAGACACTTAACTGGAAAATTAGTTAATATTATTGGCCGAGTACGGTGGCTCACGCCTATAATTCCAGCACTTCAAGAGGCCAAGGCGGGCAGATCACGAGGTCAGGAGTTCAAGACCAGCTTGGCCAACATGGTGAAACCCCGTTTCTACTAAAAATACAAAAAAAAAATCAGCTGGGCATGGTAGCAGGTGCCTGTAATCCCAGCTACTTGGGAGGCTGTGGCAAGAGAATCATTTGAACCCGGGGGGCGGAGGTTGCAGTGAGGTTGCAATGAATTGCGCCACTGCACTCCAGCATGGGCGACAGGGCGAGACTCCGTCTCAAAAGAAAAAAAAAAAAGAAAATTAGTTGGTATTATTTTGTCAATGACATTGGTATCTACTTCATGCTTAAAATTGTTATAAATCATGGCGAAATCACCATTTTTATTCTACCAGGCTACTAAAGATCTTTAAAAAATAAAAAGAAATCTTTTCACTAGAAACAATGGCAACCCTTTAACTAGAGCTGGACTACAAGCACATTAACAGTAATCTGGGATTTATAGAGCTCTCCATCAATCTACAACCCCAGATTTAAACATTGTAAGAGCTTTATTACACTTGCTACAAGTGAAAAGTTGATAAGTTAAAAGATGTTCTCTGGTTCTGTAATGACTTTTCATTTTGGCCTCTTTTCCTTTTTATTAATATATACAGTTCTGCTTGCCTTCCAGTGCATTCTTACAACTCTGCAACCTTTGGCATTAGCCAACAATGGTAGCAAAAAAGCTTTTGCAAAATCCAAATTACTCAAATTTAAAGTTTCCCACATATACCAGTTTGCCCTGGAAGTTTAATGGCCAATATTAGGATTTTTCAAAAATGATTAACAAATTAAAATATATTATTTTTGTAAGGCTTATTGTCGAGCTTAAAATTAGGAAACTGAGACCAGTATAAGGAAAACTAAATTCCAGTTTATTTAGCTCCCGGGCGAGTTTCTGTGGTACAGAGAAGGGGCCAGAGAAGTCGCGCCCGGCCATTCTGGGCATGGGGTTATATAGGTGGTAAGGGCAGTAGATTGGTCAGTGAGGAAACAAAGCATGAGTAACTGCATTGGTCATAGAAAGACTGGACCTGGACTCGACAAGTTGCCATTGGTAGCGCAGCAGAGGTACCCACAGGTGGGCTGGAGTAAGTAACAGATTGACCGGTGAGGAAACAAAGCATGGGCACCTGTATTGGTCAGAGAGAAAGACTGGGCCCCGACTTGGTGAGCTGCCATTGGTTAAGATCTCGATGGGATTTTTGAATTTTGGGCTGACAGTATGATTTAGTGCTGAGTGTGGGGCTAGGGGTGGAATGCGGGAGTGGGTGTGGGGAGCCTGCATGGAGAAGGCAGGCGCCGGTAGGATATCCGGCCTCCTGATAAGTGTTATCAGGTGCGGAGGGGGTGAGTATTGTCCATCCGGCTCCTGGCGAGGCTATCGGCCTTACAATTTTGTCTAAATATTTTAAATGTCTAGTTTCCTTCATCATCTCTTTTCCTACTATTTAGAAAAAGGAAAGTCATGGCATGAAACTTTAAATGGAAAGATGGTTTGAGAGATATAATGTTAATAAAATAAACAAAAGAACAGAAAAGAGAAAGAAAAAAGAAAAAATAGAAAAAGACAAAAAAGAAATAAAATAAAAAAGAGAGATATAATATTAATATCAATTATTTCTGGATGATGATGATATCTGTGGCTCTATTTTTTATCTTCTTTAATATTTTCTATCAAAAAGAATATTATTTTAATAATCAGACAAAATATCACTCAAGAAAGGAAACTTCTCTCAAACGTGACTTTGAAAGTAATTGAAAATGCCCCAAGTCTTCTTAGAGCAGTGGCTAATTCTTGGACTTGATAAAGAAATTTACAAGACGAGCCTGGAACATCTTGTCACACCACAAAGAAAGAGAGTTAGCGAAAACTAACGGAGTTAGGTCAAAATGACCCAACTTAAACAAAGATGACATTGATCAAATATGGGACAATTTGAGAATTAATAAAATAACAATTATAAAAAATTGAAACCTTTCAAATGTATTAACATCCAATGAGTTTATAAAGATCCTAATAAAAAAAGAACAATGAGAAGAATCATAGTAAGACCAATTCTAATTCAATTTCAAAGAGAATTCTCGGTCAGATTGTATAAACTTTTGGTGAGAACAGTCAGACTACATAAATATCAGATGAACTAGCTGAGTATGTAAAGAGTGCCTTAATTCTAGGTAGTTTTATGCAGGGCTCAATGATCATTTTGAGAGAGTGATGGAGGTGGGGTAGGCATGAAAAGGATGGTCACTATACATAAATCCTTTCCAACCCTTAGTTTCTATTGTTCTTTGGTATTTTTTCTTTTGGTATAAGATTGAAACTTATTTAGGAATTAACTAAAACACCCTGAAGGCTGAAACAAAGCAAAATGGAACAAAAAAGACAATAAACAAAGCCCCTCCTGACCCCAGGAAAAGCTGGTGCAGAGTTAGTGTGGTTGGGTGAACAAATATTAAAACAACAACAACAACAAAAAAAACCAAGCAGTGTGCTGGGCCAGATCAAACATGGATGTTGATGGGCAAATGTGAATGTTGATGAGACGGACAATCATACAGCAATCCTGGTGCTCTTAGAAGGAGTTGAGTTGTTTCTAAAGTATTGGAACATGGTGAAATTGTCGCAAAAGCCAAAGGCAAACAGAGGTTGTATTCTCATAGGGTCCTGCCATTCATTTTCCCTTTTGTTTCCATCCTGCCTTGTTCAAATCAGACTGCATGCCCTCTAAACTCCAGTTTGTTTCACTGACAACTATTACCAGTTGAACAGCTGACTGGGAGACAGAGGAAGGACGTTTTGGTTTTGCATAATTACAACTTTGAGAACCCACTTAAAAATGGATGTTTCCGATTTTATTTTTTGCCTAATTAGGCCAAGGCCCAAGAGGAGACTTAAGCAGACTTAATCTCTATCCCCAATGAAAGTTGGTTATGAGCGAAACTCTCTGAATCTCCCTCTAGGAAACAGAATATTCTAGCCCTCTGGCATCTCTACTCAGATAATGATTTTACTTATATCAGCATAAGAATGATGAGGAAATAAGATAGATAATACCCTCAGCAAACCTAGATGGGGTCTTGTCAAATGGGCTGGTGTTGGTAGAAGCCAGAGATGTTGAATAAAATGGCCATATTCAATTTATTTATTTATTTATTTTTTTAGCAGCCAACCAATATTTTATTTAAACCTGTGAAATACTTTGCAGTTGCTGAGGAGTGATTTACTTCCAATTATGTGGTTACTTTAAAAATAGGTGTAATGTGATACTGAGAAAAATGCATGTTTTGTGGATTTGGGGTGGAGAGTTCTGTAAATATTTGTTAAGTTTACTTATTCCAGGTCTGAGTTCAAGCCCTGGATATCCTTGTTAAGTTTCTATCTTGTTGATCTGTCTAGTATTGACAGTAAACACTGATTCTTTTACATTATTTAACAAAT
>CAUYLG010020849.1:0-46698 GCA_963573385.1 Cacajao melanocephalus
GAAAACCAAACACCACATGTTCTCACTCATAAGTGGGAGTTGAACAATGAGAACACATGGACACAGGAAGGGGAATATCACACTGGGACCTGTCAGAGGGTAGGGGGATAGGGGAGGGACAGCATTAGGAGAAATACCTAATGTAGATGATGGTGATGGGTGGAGCAAACCACCATGGCACATGTGTACCTGTGTAACAAACCTGCACATTCTGCACATGTATCTCAGAACTTAAAGTATAATAATAATAAAAAGTACCCATCTCATCAGGTTATTTTGAGGAATTAAATAAGTTAACAGTATCTGGCACATTGTTTTAACTGTATATATTTGCCATCACAATTATTTTTAATTTGAAAGACACTGCTATTTATTTTAGGATGTTGATTTGATATGATAATAAATGAAGTAGAGATATGCTTTGGGTGTGATTCCCTATGAAATAAGAGAGATTCTAATCATTTAGATAATTCAGGAAGAAACACCCTGCTGTTCAGCCACTTTGGTGTCTCTATCAGTAGGATTATAAAGTTTCAGAGCCCACATGCCCTGGCCAATTTCTCATATCTTTGCTTGTCATGTTACCCTTATAGACATCCTCTTTGGTGTCTTTGATTGGTTCTGAATGCTGAGCAGTGACATGCACCAGCACAGCTGGAAAGGCCTGTAAGATTTTCTGTTCTGTCTTCCAGCAGGGAATTATTGCCATGGATACCAGTATCAGAGGAAGACTGGGGAGCACTCTCCATTTGCCTCCTGAGTGTCTGACATCTGTTTCTGGCATGCCCAATAATGAGTATGCTGCTAACTTCATATCAAATGAGAGTCTGATCCACACCTCTTTTTTTTTTTTTTTTTTTTAATTACAGATGGCCTCTGCCCAAGATGCCAGATATGGCCAGAAAGACTCCTCTGATCAGAACTTTGACTACATGTTTAAACTACTCATCATCGGCAACAGCAGTGTGGGGAAGACATCGTTTCTATTCCGTTATGCAGATGACTCCTTTACATCTGCATTCGTCAGCACAGTGGGGATCGATTTCAAAGTAAAAACTGTCTTCAAAAATGAAAAGAGAATCAAGCTTCAGATTTGGGTAAGTGGCTTTGAACTGGCAGTGTTCTTCAGGCTGGGGTGTTGAACAAATCCATGTGTAAGAGAGAAACTTTCCGTCTTGTTCTATCCCCATGGCATCCACAAGCCTCAATTTCCAGTCTCTTTGCTGCAGAACATTCTGTTTCAAAGACAGTAGTGGGTGAATTATTATGCCTTGGTGTCATGTGGCACTCCTTAAGAGTCTTCAGAAGAAAAAAAAAAATCTGAACCTCTATCTTGTTGGTGGCGGAAAGAACTCTAAGTCTGGCTCTGTCCTTTATGATCTGTGTAACCTTGAGAAAGTCTGTGACTCCTTCTCTGACATTTTCATAATCTATAAAATAGGCTAAGTAGATCTGGGCTTTTAGGTCACAGAAAGCAGCCTTTCCTGGGCATTTTAAAGAAGAAGATAAACAACCAAATATAGGAAAAGTATAGGTTTAGACCCTTCATAAAGCTCCAGATATAACATCAAAGATGGTCTGTTTATACTGTGCAAACTGTTTTCAACTCTAAAAGCCATGTTTATATATGCAAACAAAACAAATGAAATGAAATATTTATTTCATTTATTTTATTTTCTTTGAAACAGAGTCTTCCCCAAATAGAAGGCTCCCCCGAAGTTTTGAGACTGTTTGGCTAGCTTTTTGCCTCTCCTTACCTCCAGAAGAAGATCAGTGGTAGCCAAACTGGTGGGATAAATTTAGACCAGTGAGCAAAAAACAGAGGAAAATATATGTGGATAGCAGGTCCAAGGTAATATAAAAGATGAAGTAACCAATTAAAAAAATGGTTACATGAAAAAAGACTGATGTAGTAAATATTTTATTGACATCATAATCTGTACATAGGCAGAATGTTTCTACAGTAAGTTTTAGTACCTTTTTTTTAAATTCCTTTTTACCTCTGCCACTCAAATTGATTTGATCTGTAATCAGGCATTTCCCAAGAGGTGTTTCCTACCTTCTTCTGAGACATTTACAGCAGCTACTACCATTTGGTGCTGGTACCAGGATTGATCTGTAGGACTGACACTAAGCCTCCATTCATAAATATGGAAAGCTAAAAACAAACAAACAACAAACAAAAACAATCCTAGAGTAGATAATTTTAACTTTTTTGAAAAAAGAAAACAGCCACTTATTAAAAAATCTATATAAACTGAATGACCTTTAAACATCCTAAAGGTTTTATTAAAGTAGAAATTTAAAGTAAAATTTAAAGATGTAGGTATATACACAGACAGGTACCTTCTTAGATAGCTTCAATAGGCCGTTACTGTTTTACTTATTCTAACCCTGGAGTCTTTCAAATCTAATTATAATTCACATAAGAACTTGTACAAGTAGGCCTTAGGCTGAGCATATTCCCTGCTCCATCGTTCCCCAAAGCCATTTTTATTGGGAGTGTTACTCTTCAGGAACTTGACCTCAATTAGTGTAGATACCAGTCACACACTCCTCTGTATGGAGACTGAAAAAGCTCTGTCCATTGCTTCATGTCTGGGTCCTGATTCATTTTCTTCCTTTTGAACTGCAGGCAACCCGATTGTTATATGATATATTTCATATTAAGTTTTAAGAAATATTCCTTAATTCTCAGGGGTTTGGTGAATGGAAAATTAAATTAATTTGGAAACTATACATCCCTTAACTCCATGACAATGTTCTTTTTGCTAATATGAAAGAACAATCATTCCTCTGGTTGACAGCTCCACTTTTTCCTCTGTTCTTTCTGTCGTAGAGATAATTAAAAATAGTTGTTAGAATCATTTACATAAAATATCAACATGGTGTGTTAACCCTAAATTCTAGCAAATTTTCAGTGTAGATTTTTGACAGAAATTCTTTGTTGAGGTACAAAATGATATATCTTTAATGTAAATCACATATATTTCAAATAATATAATTTATTTCTCACACTTAAAAATACTTTCCTTAAAACACTCAGTGCTGGTACCAGGCCAGTGCTAATTCACTCACCTTTCTGGGACATTGAAATAAGTTATTTCTGTCTACATCTCACTTCTGGATGAATGTAGCTCTTCTCTGAGCCAACCAAAGCTCAGATTCCTGAGCTGCTTCTACTCTAATACCTCCTCACACTTCTCAGTTTCCATGAATTCATCAAAATGTCTCTGAAATATCATTCTCTCTAGATTGGTCTCTAATCTTCCACAATCTGCCAGTTTCTTTAAAAAAAAAAAAAAACCCTTCAAGTCTATAGATGGTCAGGCCTGGGACCTCATTCTAGGGCCTCCGTTCTTCTGCTCTGCAGTCACCCACATTCCTGTCAGGGTTCAACCACTTGGGAATCCTTCACTTTTCCTCCCTTGTCAGTCACAATAGTAGATTAATGGGCATTAATATTGTTGCAATTAAAACATAATCCAATTTCTTCCTCTTTAGGTACCTGTGTTCTTTATGTGCTCTTAAGGCACATCTGATTCTACAAGTGTGAAAATCGGTTTTAGAATAGTGTATACAATACTGTATGCTATTATATATACTATTGTGGCCTATTAGTTTGTGAAACATTTAAAAGAAGTACAATACAAAGATTTTGTGCTTATTGAGCTTGTAGTATAGTTATAAAGGGGAATTAATACTCATTGGATAATTATGTATTTCTACAAGCAAATAACAAATTATATAAAAATATGCATAGCTAGCATTTACTGAATACATACTGTATGCTAGGCCTTATTTATGCCTTACCTTTATTTCTCACAACCCAACTTTGTATTTAATGCTTTCCTGTTTTACCTGAGAAATCTGAACATAGGACAGTTAGATAAGTTCAATAACTTGGTCAGGGTTGCACACCGTGAATGGCTACAAGGGTATTCCAGGCTAGATCTATCACATTCTAACACTGCTCTAATTAAGAGTCTTCCTGAGTTTGGTGGTGGTATTTTTTTTTTTTTTGAAGATGGCAAACTTGAGTGATACATCTGGGATGTTGAAAATGTTTTTGAAACAGTTCAAATTTGAGGCATGAAGGTGAAGATACAATGAGGAGCAACAGTGGTATGCTTAAGTATAGGCATTCCTATAATAATTTTAGGGATCCTTGTATTATGCTATAGTGTAAGTGTGCTGGAAAATATTTAGTTGTAGGTAGTTATGATTGTTCAACAACTCTCACAAATCACTTATTTGGAAATATATTTAGCACTGATGGCTTGTCATCTCATTGTACTTTAATAACCAAGCAGTGAATTGCTCTTCCCAACTTACAGTATTTTTATGCATTTATGTTATGTGTAACTCATTCGTTAAGATCCACATCATCTTAGCCTATTATATATCTCAAAGAAATGAAGCAAACGGTTTCATAGTATGGAAACCATCATGGATTAATAGCTATACCATTTTCTCTAACAAGACAGGTTTCAGACATTGATTTAACCTGGATCACTTTATTCATTTTAAACTGCCCCCAAATAGAACTGTTTCCAAGTTAGGAATCCAAGATATAGGGACGCTAAATGATTTGACCTTACCTTACAGTTAGTACCAGAGCAAAGCCTAAAATCCAGGTCTCCTGCTAGCTGAGCTAGTCTGATTTCTATGACATTATACTTCTTCTCAAGGTAAGTGTTATATGATAAAAATTGTGATAAATCTCAACCTGGTTGTCAGTGGAATCCTCCAGCTATAGAAAAATCAAACTTGAGATCAGGTTTCAAGTAGCATTTTTATTTTCATTATTATTTTTATTTTTTGAGAAAGAGTCTCATTCTATCCCTTAGGCTGGAGTGCAGAGGCACAATCTCAGGTCACTGCAACCTCTGCCTCCCAGGTTCAAGTGATTCTCCTGTCTCAGTCTCCCGAGTAGCTGGGAATACAGATGTGTGCCACCACACTGGTTAATTTTGGTATTTTTAGGAGAAATGGGGCTTCACCATGTTGGCCAGGTTGGTCTCAAACTGCCGACCTCAAGTGATCCTCTCGCCTTGGCTTCCCAAAATGCTGGGATTACAGGCTTGAGCCACCATGCCTAGCCTCAAGTGGCATTTTTACTATGTCAGGAAGGAAGAGCTTGAGTGAGAAAGCTCTTCTTGTTTTCTACTTGATGGTTTGCTTTCTTGTCATGTGCTGCATAGGGATTTTTTGATTCTTCAAACTGGATTAGTAGATTTGCAACAGTCCACATTCAAAAAAAGCATTTTAACAGGTAATAGACACATTTATACTTCCTGAATGTGTTACACATCTCTGTGGAAAGAGGAAAGAATGGGAGAGTCAGAGTAAGCAGGTTGTGGATTAGCTAGTTAGAATAATTTCATTGGGCTCTGGGACACAGGGGCGATCCCCCAGTTGCCTGGCACTTAATTAGTCCTGGGGTGATTAGGACAGATGAAAAGTGGCCCAGAGTGTGAAAGCCAAGTAATGGAGGTGGTTGGGAGTATGTGCTGTGGATTGGTTGGCTTGCCTTTGAAGAGAGTGCTCCAGCGAGTTACTATCTCTGGAAACTGGCTAATCCTGGGAGGGGCAGTCCCTCCAGACTCAGTGAGGCCCCAAATGTCAAAGTACCAGAATGCAAAAAATAAAACGTATAAAAATAAAAGACATGGTTAATATGGAGGGAAAGTTCTTAGAGCCCCAGGGGCAGTCTCTGTCACTAATTTCACTCTGACAAATGCTGTGATTCCCAACTCTCTCACTGCGGGATTGGTACATTTTTGGGTCTCAGTATTTGGAGACCTAGCACATCGAGCCAGGAAAAGATCTGACAGATTTTCTGGCTCAACCTCCTCCTTTGATGATACTATTAATAATAGCAACATTTATCAAGCCCAGTGCTGCCCCATAAAGTAAGCACTTTACGTTTCTATGCGTTTTAAAATTGATTTTTTGCAACAACCAAATAAACGAAGGTGGTATTATTAGCCCTCTTTTATAGCAAGGAAACAGAAAACCAGAAAGACAATGTGATTTGTCCAAGGTTATAGTCACAAGCAGGATTCCAACCTGGGCACTGAGTCCAAAGCCCATGTGCTTGACCACATGGTAGAAGAGATCCAGGGAGGCCAAGTGATTTGTCAGAATTTTCAGATCTGATGTCACATTCCACATATTTTAATTCATAGCAAGTACTTCTTCCATGCTATATAATTACTTAGTATCTTTCAGTAGTTTCTTGCGACCTGTCCAAGATATTATTTATAGTTTCAGGAAAGAATCAGTTGTGCTTGGAACTTAGTATCTGGCAGCATGAGCACCGTGTGCATTATCTGTTTTGTGTTTAAAACACATAGATATGCACAGAAGGAGGGACTGGAACACATTCAGCTAACTTCTTCCTGCACATTTCTGGAATGCTGTTTTGGCTGTTGGAAAATGAGCACATAAAGAAAAGGGTGTGAATGAAAGAGTCTAAGTAAAATGGTGTAAATACCTGCAAGAAAATATTTCCGCCTATCATCTTTGCATTTGGTGCATCTTTGGTGGCCTAGTCACCCTGACCATTGACTCCAGGATAACATTTAGGTCCTCTGGTCTCTTTATAAGGAAATAACACTTTCTGCCCAGGCGAGCTTCTTAAGAAAACTACCCAAGCCAGTGACAGCTGCCAAGACCATTCTTGGTGCTGTCATTTGTACGCTCTTTTCCCCCATCACATTTCTTCTAACTTAGCATCTGCTTTTCCTGAGAGATTGAGAAAGGCAAGATTTAGTTTTACTCCTGAGAGGAAGCTGATACTGTGTCTGAAATGTCAAGATGCCTGAAAACATTCACTCTGTCAGGCAGCTGAACGCAGCAGCTCCCGCATCCCACTGTGTTTAACCACTCTTCTCAGCCAGCATTGACAAAATACAAAGGATGCTACAGACTTTGTTCCTGGCTTAATAGAGCTCTCCGGCTACATGGGAAGTAGGAAAACAAACATAGAAGAAAAGATTAACCTGTGGATCAGTAACTGTGTTCTGCCAATGGGTAGAGTGGCCTCATGAGCAGGGATTTTGGAGTCTGGTGACCCAGGGTTCAAATGCTGCCCCTGATTCTCTCTAGGGTGTGACCTCAAGCCCTGACTTCTCTGTGCTTCCATTTCCTCATTTGTGAAGTGTAGGAAAATAACCCCTACCCCTGAGCTATTAAGTATTTGCTACTGTACATACTTATACTTAGTTCAATACTGGGCACAAAACAGGCACTCAATACATTTAATTTTCTTCTTTTCTATAAACAGTGTACCAGCATTCAGACTTTTATACTCAAGGAATTTATTTGAATCCAATACTTGTTGGTGCCTACTATGTGCCAGGCACTGTGCTGCGCATTGGACATATAATGGTAGAGCATGCTGAGGGTCTGCCATAGGAGACAGAATTCCACTGCTGCTGTAAACGGCCCAAAAGGCCTGAGCACAGCACACACAGAGAGGATACCCAACACAGTCCTGGGGACCCTGGAAGGTTTTCTGGGTGCATCTGTATCTGAGCTGAGAACTGACAAATGAAAAAGAATCATTTGTTCATTCATTCATTCACTCGCTCAGTATTTACAAGTTTTTACTATGTGCCAGATACCACGGAGGAATTAAGGACTGAAAGTAAATATGCACAAGAAATACAGACTGTGGTAAGTGCTGTGGAGAACTAAGCAGAGCACTCTGATAAATGAAAAACAACAATGGGAAGGGGAAGCCTGCTTTAGGTGATCGATGTGGGTTTATACAAGATGCTAACTGAGTTAACAGAGCTTGATTTTCCTCCCATTTTGCCCCTATTTGAGCAGAGGTGGATTGATACTGTTGGGGCTTGAAGCTTTTACAGTTTGCCAGTCCTCTTTAAGGAAAAAGATACACAAATGTCTTCCTTATGAAGTGGTGACAGAAAGCAGGTGACCATACAAACACATTGCTAAAACCCACTTGGAAGGTACCCAAAGCCTAATCTTTAATCAGCTTCCTGGAAATCCACCTCGACTTTCGTGGAAAATTTACCTGTGTGTCATGAAAGACACATGTGGGAGATGGGACACATTGACAGATAGTACCAAAGAGCAGTGCATAGTGGACATGCAGACAAAGGTGTGTCAAGACAGTGGTAAGAAGAGGCATCAAGGCAGGAGACTGGATTTGAGACCTCTCTGTGTAACCTTGGGACAAATGACTTCACCTTTCTGGGAAGCAGTTGTCTCATCTGTGAAATGAACAGGATCCACTCAACTGAAAAAAAAAAAAAAAAAAAACCCAAACTGGCATTCAGTGATCCCTAATATGCCAGGAACAGCTGTGTGTACTTCATAGGTAGTAAGTTATCTAATCCTCACAAAACCCCTGTGAGATAGATGCTATTCTTGTCTTCGGTTTACAGATCAGTAAACTGAGGCACAGAGTGTGTATATACCTTGCCCAGGGTCACATAGACAAGAAGTGGCTAGTTTGTTGAGTGTGGACCACCTAGCTTTGGAGCTTTTTCTTTTTTTCTTTTTTTTTTGAGATGGAGTCTCACTCTGTCACCACGCTGGAGTGCAGTGGCGTGATCTCGGCTCACTGCAACCTCCGCCTCCTGGATTCAAGCAATTCTCCTGCCTCAGCCTCCCAGGTAGCTGAGACTACAGGCGCACGCCACCACGCCCAGCTAATTTTTGTATTTTTGGTAGAGACGGGTTTCACTATGTTGGCCAGGATGGTCTTGATCTCTTGACCTTGTGATCCGCCCGCCTCGGCCTCCCAAAGTGCTGGGATTACAGGCGTGAGCCACCGCACCCGGCCGGAGCTTTTTCTCTTAATCCATTCTGCTGCACTCTTTCTCTATAGGTACAACTTTTGAGTAATTGTTCTCGACCAGCCACTGTGCATATTTTATTTGTAATGCTCAAAATTTTATTTATAACCTTGAAATGTTGGTATTAATATTGCTCTTTATAAAGATATGAGGAAACCAAGACTCAGAGAGTTTAAATAATTCCCCACTGGTCACATAACTCTTTCTACTGCTTATAGAGTGACTTCAAACCCTATGACTGATTAAAATAATAAATCAAAAGGTAGCCAACAGTCAATGGAGGAAAAAGTTTTTCCAGGAATATATAAGGTACAAATGGACAAATCATGACATTATATTCCATCCAGATCGATCTCTTTCATGATCCCCTAGTCAGCCCAATTCCTATAGAACTTCTATCCCAAGACTGCTAAGCAGCTCTCAAACCTAAAAATTGGAATACTGGCCAGACGCAGTGGCTCATGCCTGTAATCCCAGAATTTTGGGAGGCTCAGGCAGGCAAATTATGAGGTCAGGAGTTCGCGACCAGCCTGGCCAACATGGAGAAACCCCATCTCTACTAAAAATACAAAAATTAGCCAGGCATGGTGGTACACGCCTGTCATCTCAGCTACTCAGAAAGCGGAGGCAGGAGAATCACTTGAACCTGGGAGGCAGAGGTTGCAGTGAGCTGAGATCGCACCATTGCACTCCAGCTTGGGCAACAGAGCAAGACTCCGTCTCAAAAAAAAAAAAATTGGAATAGCATAGTTTTGGTAGCAGAGAACAGCAATTCTGTGTAACTGAAGTTTCAGATAAGTAAAGCTTCAAATTGTGAGAACTTTAAAAAAATTAAATCTTTTAGTGACATTTCTTCTAATATGTGCTACACATTTGTTTATCATACGAGAAAAAGAACACAAAAAATAAGCCAACTTGTTGCTCAGGATTATCAGTATCTGATGATGTTTGCTGTATACTTAGTTCTACTTAATATGTTTTCTTTCTTCAGTGTCAAACTGCCCCTCTTCATGTTTTTAGCTGTTTTCCTTTCCCATTCTGATTTTTTACTTTCATGATGCTTTTCTTTTAGCCAAGTTGAGAGGAAAGTGGCTTAATGTATAGGTATGAGGATCTTTTAAATTAGTATGCATGAGCTTTGTAGTAAGGGCATTGGGGAGATCTAATGTGATCTCACAGAAGCCTCCCTTTGCACTGTATTGTAATCTTCATATATTTACCAACCAAAATGTTTAACCTGCCTGAACACATTGGTGCTACTTTTATATTAGAACTATTCTAGACTTACTTGGTTCTAAATTCCCATAAGACAAAAATATCACACAGTGGTTTTGTGACCAAGAATGGGCTCCAAAGCCAGGCTGTCTGAGCATACTATGGCTGTAAGTTTCATGGATATTATGACCTTGGGCAAGTTAATTAACTTCTCCATGCCAGTGTTTTCTTTTGTAAACTGGGGACAATAATAATACTTTGCTTACAGTCTTATTGTAAAGATGAAATAAAATGATATTTACAAAGTTCTTAGCACAATACCAGGCATATAATAAGTACTCAAGAAACAAATCATTA
Organism: Cacajao melanocephalus; assembly: GCA_963573385.1. Classification (NCBI taxonomy): domain Eukaryota; kingdom Metazoa; phylum Chordata; class Mammalia; order Primates; family Pitheciidae; genus Cacajao; species Cacajao melanocephalus. Next base: position 10,407 of record CAUYLG010020849.1, read on the forward strand.
TTATTTCTCTCAGCAGCCTTTATTTTATGGGCCAAACCCTCCATACTTTCTGCAATAGCAAGCAGACATTTTCTGGTCCATGAATTGCCAGTTTGCAGGCAGGTATTTATATGAAGAACTTTAATTTTGGTGTCCTGAAGTAATGATATATACAAGCATATTGACAAGATGACATATCTTCTGGGCACCTGGATTCCTCTCACCAACCACTGGTAAATTTTAATATGCCCAAGTGCAGTGAGCTGTGTTGTTGAGGTGTTTCCTGGTGTTTTGGAGCCATCTGTGCATTTAAATAGAGTCATCAACTGCACAGGAAAGGCAAACCCATACAGCTTATTTATTAAATCCTCATAAAATTGATGTCCTGCCCTGGAACAAAACAATTATAAATCACTGGATCCACAGAGAGCTGTTATTCACGTACTGGGATATGATATTGCCTAGTGATGTCAGCAGCTCCTGGACTAAGATGTGAGCTGTGTCCATGCCACCAGGTCACCTGTTGTTATTTTTCTATTGGTTCTTTTAAGTTAAACTGAACTGGCCAGTTGTTCTGGCATTAAACACAGCTTAAATTCGGTGCAAATTAAGCATTTAATTACTCCATATTTATTTTTCAAGTCAGACTTAAGAAAAAGTACAGCATTTTCCTTGTTGATTAGTACTTATTTTCAGCAGTAGGAATATTCTTCTTTTTCCTTCTGCTTTTGCTCTCCGAACACTAATTTTGCTACTCCTGAACATTGCCACTGTGGCAGCTAGCGAGGTAAGAGATAGCAAATACGAGCCTCACTTGGTACATATCACTTTGCTGAAGGTGCTGACGCATATGAAGAGAGGGAAAGCAAGGACTCCATCTTGTTTTACAATCTCTGGAAACAACTAAATCAATTTAAAAATATTTACAAAGGATCATGTGAAAAACAATAGCAGATAAACAATAGAAAAGTACAAAAGAGACATAAAGAAGAGTTCAAGTAGGTAAAGTATGAGACAGGGTTTTGGGGAGAAACAAAGAGGATAATTTAGGAGAGTTTAATGATTTGACAAAATTTTTTGATTTTACAAAACTTGCATTTTGGCAGAGACTCAAAGGCAAGGAGATGAGTGGGTAAGCTTTATAGTGGAAAAAAAGGGGAACCTTCAGATATGCCCTGGTTGGAGACTGTTAGCATGGGGAAGCTGTAGGCAGGCTAACAAAAAGTGGGGTATCCTATGTGATTGGCTTGGGGTACATATTTGGCTTTCTTTGATTGATCCTAAATTGGAAGCAGGGACAAAAATTAGGGAAGCTGTCAGTTATTAATCAAGTCTTGGCCCTTTTAGGAAAATTATTACAAAAGTGTTTGCTAAGCCTCCAGGATTGTCATAAGTTAGAGCAGTGTGGCTTCCCGCAAGTCTGACTTCTAACAGGCTGGCTCTCCTGGTGTTTATTGTAGATAAGGAGGTTGGTTTCCTGGGAAGGCTGCTGCAGGCTGTGGGTCAAAGTTCTGTTTTTACATATGGTCTGGGTGTTGTCCATTTGTACATTCCGTCTCATAAATACACCTAACTCAGAACCAACTTTAATAAGAGCAGCAAGAGAGATAGCACAAGAAAAAGTAAAGAGTTTTGGGTGTCTGATAGTTTGGCTCCAGGCAAATTATTAAACTCTGTAATGTATTGGTTTTCATTTCCTGTAAAATCAGGATAATATTTTTCTTGTAGGCAAAATATATTTGGTTTGTAGGGCTGTTTTAAGGAATAACCTAATGTGTGTAATGTGCTTCTTATGGTGTTCTTATATTTTTTGAAATCATTTCACCCTTAAAAATTATTGAGGTCACCAATGACCTCGTTTGTATGTGGGTTTTATCTATTGATATTTAATGTATTATAAATTAAAATGAAGAACATAAAAATATTTTCATTTTAAAATAAGAATAAGCCCATTTTATGTACACATAAAGAACATATTTTAATGAAAAATGACTATATTTTGAAAGACAATAAAATTAGTGAGAAGAGTGCCATTTAAAAAAAAAAAACTCATTATATCTGCCTTAATAAAGGACAGGTGATTTTTCCTATCTGTTTTCTTATTCAACCTGTTGCTGTATCACACGTCAGGTCACCTCTGGAAAACTCCACTGTACACTCATTGGAGAACAACAATGAAAAAGGCAAATAAGAACTTAGTATTATTGTGAGAGTGTTTTCAATTCAGAGACCCTCTTAAAGACTTTAGGAACCTGTAGACCACATTTTCAGTACCACTGCTCTAGACAATAGAAGGCACTCATATAAATCATTAATAATATTAGCGGAAGATTACGGCAATGTTGGCATATATCACAAGGGGAACTTCTTTATAGAGCTCCATCTTTATAAAGATGCCTTGCTGTTGTAAATGATTGGAAAACTCCCATATGCTAGCAGATTAAAGACAGCAGATCTTCTGACAATAGGTGGCTTCCATGGAAGCCAGGTCTGAGGCTTAGGACAAAGAGCGCAGGTCTTGCAAAGGAAGACTAAACCAGAAAGAAGTTTTTATTTTTCAGCAGTATCTGAGTGAGAGAATGAGTAAATAAAAACACAAACACACACCCTTTATACGAGCTATTTTCAACAGTATGGCAACAACAATTGCAAAGGACTGGAAAATAGGTCCTGTGGCCCCACCTCACTGCTCAAATCTGGCTCACTGGAGCAACAGTCTCCCCAGTTCTGAGAAAGGAGGCAAGGGACGAATATGATGAATCCTCCTCCCTCCATCCTCCATTTGGTTTACAAACTGGGCAACTGAGTGGGGAAGCCATTGGGTTTTCTGGCCAAATTCTGAAAAAGGGAACATAGCTGGTGAAAACAAGCTCCTGGATTCTGAAATCCGAGTCGTTCAAAGTTTATCAGAAGCTAAATGTTCAGTTACATGAAGTTATGCATGACTGATAGGCTATTGTCTCAAACATTTAATGGTATTTAAATTTTAGAATAGTAGTTTGTGAAGCAAAGGAGTGAATGAGCTTTCAGCAACAAGTTAAATGCTTGGTCATCTTCCCTAGACTCTTCAAATTAGAGTCCCTATGTGAAGGCTGATTCCAAGTCACAAGGCAAATTATTGACACTCTACTGTAATTGAGAGGGAGAAATGGGCTGATATAAATTTTCATTTTAATTAAACAATTGATCTGCCCTCCTACTTTAAGAAAGAAAAAAGCATAATAGTTTTGTTTTTTGGGGGTGTTTTTTTCCTCTGTTCCAATTTTGCAAAGGAATTAACCTTCAGGTTAAGACAAAACTCAGAATATTTTATCTCTACCACTTAATTGTCAGTAACTTATTGTCAATTGGAAATATAATACAAGAGTGAGAATTGAAAGCATTTTTCTTACTTTGCTGTATGGCTAGCTTCTGCAAATGCTGTAGCAAGGTCTGCATATGTGGTTTTGAGAATGAAATTCTAAATTGAGTTTTGTAATGGCAGAAAGGCTGAAAGCAGAGATTAAAGGAGAGAGGCTTCTTACTCAGAGACTGACGAAAATACAGATCTGCTGAGACCTTTCAGCCTGGCCTTGATGATGACACATGAAAGTGATTCCACAGTTGGGAGGCACTCAAGTTTGCAGATGGTCTGGTCTCAGAATATGAGAGAGATTCACGTATGAAAGCAACCAGACAAAGAAGGCTGCAGAAACTACAAGCCTGGGTGAACAGGTTTTTTTACACTGGGGTTTATCAGCACCACTGTCTCCCAGAGGAGTGTCTGGTCAATAATTTTAACATAGAAACCATGGTCCCTACAAAGTGTGGTCTCAGAGTCAGACCTGTGTCAGAATCATTTGGGGAATGTGTTAAAACTGTAGATTTTGAACCCCTTTTCAAGCCTACTGAATTAAAATCTCTCTGTAAACAGAATCAGGGGATGTGAATTTCTAATAAACTTCCCAGGCGATAACTGCCATTTTGAGGAACAGTTCATCCGATCATATTGTGTCTGTTCATGGAGGGCTGAAGGGAGGTCTACTTTAGTCTATAAACACTGAGGGTGGATCGGGAGGGGGCGGACTAAGGTGCTCTTCTCAGACCTCCTTCTGTTTTCTAGAGCCAGAGAACAGTCTTAGATTGGCCCAAATATGGCGGCAGGCTGGAGGCCTATTCTTTAGAGTGGCTGTGGTTAGAGGGTGTATGTGCCTGGGAAAATAGCTTCAAAACTTAAGAGCCTCTGACATACTGTATTTGGTAATGGTTCTACTTGCTCCTTTATCCTTTTCTCTTCCTGCCCTACCAGCCTATCATCATCCCTTCCCTCTCTCCATGACCAAGTACAGTCCCACTTCCATCTGGTTGCTAACTTTGCTTTGAATTGTTTCTTTTTCCTCCTACTCACTGCATTCTTAGATATTGAAGTTTAGAAGCATTTTCTCTCCATTTGGCTTCATCTCAGTTTTCTATTCTAGACTTTGAACCGGACATGAAGCGAAATGGGGAGGTTATAGTACTGTCTCTGTCTCAACTAAAGAGAGGTTTGTCTCCTTAAGCTTTTTGGCATTTCCCACAGTGATCTGCAATTTTTTTTTATGTTATGGAGTCATGTCTTTAAAGGAAGGGATACAGAAAATTCCAATGACTGGAGGGAACTGATGTGTTTTCAGCAGGCTCGGAAGCCTTGCATTTCATTTCTTCAAACTCCCAACCCTTTACCTAGAGGAAAGCAGGAAGGGCTTATCCTGGAAAACCATTGCCCTACAACATCTTTTAGAACAAGGGCAGAACAACATGCAGACATATCTCGGGCAGACTCCATCCATGGGGTAAGCCCCTTTGGAGATGGCAGATCTTATGGAAAGAGCCCACGAGGTCTCTTAAAACTAGACAATAGGAAGGAAAGTGGAGGGGGATGCACAAACTTAAAGACACTTAGCCCACAGAGAATCGGCCGTAACTCTAATATAACTTGTGTATTTGTGTGATACAGATTCAATAGTAAATCGTGCCAGGAAAAACATTTAACATGGCCATTCTTTCCAGATAGAGAAGAGAAAAAAATCCAGATGAGAGCAAGAGTTAAAACTTTCCATATCTGAATAAAAGTCATATTATTAACAGATATATGAATAATCCATCAGTCAGATTTTGATTTTTCTTATCTGCCTCTTCCACTAAGTTATAAGCTCCTATGGGTTATGGACTAGACATCGTTTAATTCAGGAGTCTCAGCATCTAGCATTATTGGCCCACAGGAAATCTCAGCACATATCGAATTAATGAATGAGTATAGTCATATCTAAGCAGAGTTATGGTCATGCTCATTTACCCTATACATATTTAATTGTTAAATTTGTTCATTTGTACTCCTAAATCTTATTAAGTATTTTTAGTTCTTATAATCACCACCATTCTTCTATCCCATTATTTCAAGAGTTCAGGTTGAGGGATATTTATTCACACCACTGAAAAGTTTAAGGAAATATTACGCAGGGAAATAAGATCACCTGGGAGAACTCTGTTTCCCAGAAGCACGTGTAGCATTCTGGTTAGGAGCACAGGTCTTGATGTCAAACTGTCTGGGTTCAAATCCTGAATCAGCTCCATTCTAGAGGCTTCCTAACTTCTCTCAACTCCAGTTTGTTTACCTGTATAATGGGCGTATTAGAATATCTCCCTCATACTATGGTTATGAGAAATAATCAGGTTAAAATGTGTACTTCATTTAACATAGAACCTCGTAAATGGTAAGACTCAAGAAGTATTAGTTCTTATTATTTGTAGCTTAGACCAAGAAAAAAGATCCAACATCCAATCTCAGAATGTTGTGCTTTGCCATTTTGAAACTTTTCCCTGAATATAAAACCACTAAATCAGAGTGCCCCACCATCACCACCTCAGGGCACACCTCTCTGACTCTCTTCTTGAGAAAAACTGAAAGTTCTGCAAGATGCCTCTCAAATATTATAAACTTCAGGCCCCACAGAACCTGGGTCTAAGTCAGTTCTCAAGTCAGTGGGAGACAAAAGCTGAGGCAGTGTAGTGACAATATATTGGAGGTTGTTGATCCTCTTTGCAGAAGAAATAGTCATTCAAGATGAAGACTTACAAATGGACTAAAATAAAGCTGATAGAAATAGTGAGGAAAAGACAATGTGAGATAATATATACAAAAGAGCAACACTTTTTGGTACAAGAGCATTGCTGAATTCAGTTATGTAAAGGTGCAACAGTAAGGTGGCTGTTTGATGTAAAAATACTCAAAGAAGTGACAAGAATATTTTCTGTCCAGTGTTTAATGGTAAGTTGAAGGGATAAGTCATCAGAGCTATCATGTGTCCGGAGTCACAACACCGGAATACCCATCTGTATATAAAGGTTATCAGCTCCCCCCTGTTTTTCTTGAAGACAAGGTAAGAAGAGATGTACTAAACTGGCAAATGAAAAGTTTAAGATCAAATGCATAAGGAAGACTGTCTTGTTTTGTCAAACATGGGAAGTTATATGGGGAAGTTGCTGTCCATTCTTATTGGGAGCTTTCCAAAGGAATGCATTTTAATTTGGGTTCAATGGTTTCAAGAAAGCAGAGCAATGAATTGGTGACTTATAAAGGCTTCTGCCTCCAAAAACCCCCTTTTTAAATTAAAGTGGTGTCATTTGGCACACAGAATAGTTCCCTGAGCTTACAGGAATGATTTCTACAGATATTTTTTAGCCAGACAGAGAATTGTCAACGTGGGAATTAAAATCAGATTAATTACGTCTGGACTTAGAAATCTCCTGGGACTTGGCTAGTGCAAGTGCCCATCAGGACCAGGGTTTGTACATCCTCAGATTCTTTCTTCCTCCTCTAGCCCCAGAGGCTGTGCTCTAGAGGATACTTTACCTCTAGAACAGTTGTCCCCTGAGCATTTGTTTTCTTTCCTGACACAGAAAGGAAAATAAATACCATTCTGTGACAGTCTGAGAAGGCAGTCCATGATCATAATATAGCTAATAAGGTTCTCAGGAGGGAAGAGTTCACTAGATGGTGGACAATGCATGGTGTTTGGTAATAGAATGAGACACATGCAAAATTTGTGTTAACATGTTATTTAATTCTGGTTACTAATTTATATCTGCATTTGAGAAGTAAAGAAGACAATTGAAAATCACTGAGTATATTAAAAATAAAATGCAATCAAATTAAGTAAATTAAAGCATGGGCCAAAGAGAATATAGTATTAAATTAGTCACCTGTTTGACTCATTGTGCTCAAGCCTGCAAACTTGAGGCAGCTGAAATAATTACTGAATTTATTATTTTGGCTCCACCCCAGATTGAAAACTAATCCATCTTAGATGAAGAGAATATATAAAATCAAAACATACTTGTTCACCTGCTCAGATTCAAATAGATCTATCTGGTCTTCCTGGTATCCCAATCTCCTAGAAGTTGATTTCCTTCTTCTATCCCAGCTCTCTAGTAGATGGGTTACTGCCCAAATGTCCTTCCCTAGCATCCCAGCCCTTTTAGAAACTACATTCCTGCCCTGAACGCTAATCTCTCTATTCAGTTTGGGTTCTGGTCAAGTATCCGTCATAACTTGAACTCTGAATCCTGTCTTTTGACTCATGTCCTGCTGTGGATGCCTCTTGAATAGGCTTGCTCTTGCATTTCTGCCCCTTTATTTCCTTTTGCCTTATTTATTGCCTGCACTTGTGTTATTGAGTTTTCTGATTGGACTCCCTATATCCCAGTCCATTGCTTGGATTTTATGTTCACCAAATGCTTTCTCCACTCTATTTTCAATTAGGTTAATATCATTTTGTCAGCCTCCTCTAATTAGAAAAGAACAAATAAAGAGAAACAAAATGTGCCAGACCAGGATGAAAAATAAATCACCCAGAAAATGGTGAATCATAAACCTTGGAATTGTCTCCTTTTCAGTTCCCAAAGAACACTGTTGCAATGAGAAGGCAAAAACAGACCAGCAAAAGACAGGAAGGGCACATGAGAATTTCAGTCTCCTTCCTTTGGTTATGTCAAGGCCTTTAATACAAGTCCTTAAAGTTCATACATTTGTCACATTTTTGCATATTCAATATATCATATAAAAAATTTGGAAAACCTGATAAGGAGCATATAAAAATCAGAAGCATGAATAGGAAAGAAACATTTAATAACAGATTAGGTTACTTTTTGTTGTTGTTCAATTAACAATTAGTGGAAAGTGACCATGAAAAGAATGGGCATGCTGAGAAAGGATTATCATCTTTTTGGTTTTTTTAATTCAGAGAACAACTCTTTTTTTTTAAGTTTTCAGTTTGAATGGTTTAATAATTCTCTTCCAGTTTACTATCCCTGATGTCACAAAAGTGTCATATTTGAAAAACCAAAAATTTAAAAATCTTTAAATAAGGCTTTCTGGCTTCTTGAACTCAAGAAAGAAACCAAAACAAAACAAGTTTGAACATTCAAGCTGTATTTTGTAATTTTTTTACCTGCTTTTCTTCTTCTTCCTTTGTTCTGTCTTCCTCTTTCCCTTTGTCTCTCCTGCTATCACTCACTCTCAGTCTAAATGACTAGATATTCATTATCTGGATATATTCTGGTACTGGAATAGTAAAAGATCTGTGATTTTTGTCTCTCCTGCTATCACTCACTCTCAGTCTAAGTGACTAGATATTCATTATCTGGATATATTCTGGTGCTGGAATAGTAAAAGATCTATGATTTCTATCCCCGATGACTCCAGAGATTTTCTGGGATTTTCCTATAAAAAGATTTAACTGAAGAAGAATAGACAGAATTTAGAGGAACTCTTTAAATTTTGGATATACTATAAGTTCCAAAATTAATATATTCCTTTAAAAGATAAAACAGTTTAAAAGGAAAGGTGGAAAGAGAAAAAATAGTTGGAGCTACCCACTCAAGGCTTAGTCATAATTAATTTTAATACTGAAGTAGATTTTTGGAAATAATAGCTTTTATTAGTGTTTTAAAAGTACATATGTTCATTGTGGAAAATATGCAAATACAAAAAGCAGAAAAACACATCATGGGAAATGTTACTACCCAAAGGTACCTATTTGGCATACAACTTTCCAGTTTTCCCCTATGTGTATGTTCCGTATTTTAAAGAAAATATACATACGATATCACCAACTGTGTTTTCTCATATATGTTATGAATCTTTTCTAAAATATACATTGAAAACCTGGTTATAAGTAGCAACATAGGAATAATTTATTTAAGCAATCCTTTATTACTGGCTTTTCTTTTGTCCTGACTATTTTTGCCATTATAAATAATGATAGTTTTCAGTGGTACAAATACCCCTTTGTGTGGACAAATCCCAGAAAATAGAATTTTGAGGTTCTTACAGTTATGTTGCCAAGTTGACATCCTAATTGCTGTGATTTTACACTTCCAACAAGAGGGCATGAGATGCCTATTTCTTTGAACCCTTTGAATGCTCGTCATAATTATTCTTTTGATTGCTAATTTTGAATTCATTATTTCTTCCCTTTCATCTTTTGAGGTGCCTTTTTCAAATGTTTATTTGCCATTTGCATTTTTTTCTTACATAAGTTACTAATTTTTCCATTGTCCTATGCATCTTTATTTTTATTGATTTGTGAGGCTTTTTCCTCTTGTAAATAAAGTTGTTTTTTCTGAAAATAAGCTTTTCTAATTCTTTGCATTTTGTATGTGGCATGTTTGGGTCACGCTTACTTTTTTTTTTAATTCTTATGGAGTTATATTTATCAATTATTCTCTTAAAAATAAACGTATCCGAAAGACAAGCCATACTAAGGTTAAAACTACTATACAATTTTTAAACGTCCTTGTTATTTTTAAATTACAATCCACTTTACAACTCACATAGATATGTGTTAAGTGTGAGTATAATAGAAACTTCAGCCAACTGGTTAATGATAACAATGCATCGTAAAACGTTCAGAAGGAAAGGAGAATGTTTTGTGGACCACTTTGGTTTTCTTTTTTTGCATGTGGCAGTTTTAAGTTATTAGTTTTTTTAAAAATCAGTAATTTTTAATGGAATTAAAAAAAATCAGTACTTTTTAATGGAAACAACTTGACCAAAAATTTGTCACAGAATTTTGAGATGCATTAAAAAAGTTTAATGACGAAAAAATAAAAAGAAAAACAATGTCAGAACAGAGACACAAAGTTCAGAATTAAAAATTGCAGGAAACAGACATTAAATGTCACCTAGGGCATTGAATGTATGCAACCTGTATATGGAACACTGTTAGAAGCTCTTGAAGCAGTTGACATCAAGACTAGGAAATGATCTTTCTTTGTTCAGTAGATGTGTGTAGCAGGTGCCTGTGAGTTCCCTAGAAGGTTCCTTGGCCTGCTTCTGATGTTAGCCTCAACAGCAGAGTGGGCAGGTCTGTGCACAGGTAGCATCCTACCTCAAGTACACCATGCCTGCCTTTCTGCATTTGCCAAAGCTTTTCTGACAGCACAGCTCCCTAGGTCTACACTCGCAAGTATGGCCTGGAAGTGCAGTGCCCTGAAACACTGCCACCCTCACACCAACCCTAATTGATAGAAAACCAGAGCCAGGAGATAAGTTCTGGAGCCTTCCATCTTTCAAGTGGACAGTTCTGGAAAGCTTTCTGTATGCTTTTCAGATAATAGCAGTATTGAAACACCCTTGCTCATTGAAATGAGTGAGATAGGCATGCATGATATATCTTTACACTGTCTTTTTCTCCTTTCCTGTCTCACCCTCCCTGTCTTAGTCTACTTAGGCTTCCATAAGAAAATACCATAAACAAGATGCTCAGAAACAAAAATTATTTTCTCACAGTTCTGAAGGCTGGGAAGTCCAGGATACCTGTACCAGCAGATTCAGTTTCTGGTGAAGGCTCTCTTCCTGGTTTTAGACGGCTGCCTTCCTCTATGTCCTCACATGGCAGAGAGAGGAGAGGGAGCCCTGATCTCTGTTCTTTTAAGGACAATAGTCCCATCATGGGGACGACCTCCTCATGACCTCACCTAAACCCAATTACCTCCCAAAGGCCTCACTTCCAAATGCCATCAGACTGGGGATTAGGGCTTCAATATATGAATTTGAGGGGAACACAAACTTTCAGTCTTCTGAGTCTTGCTCCCTGTTACTTCACTCCTATTTCCCAGAATCACCTCCCAAATAAACCACCTGCTCACCACAGGTTCCTTTCTCTGGCTCTGCTTTTTAAAAAACTCAAATGCAAACAGTGTATTTTCTAAAATATATCTGTTAACTGTCTTGAATTGTATAAAATCATGTTTTCTCAAAGATCTATTTTATAATTGTAAAGATGTTACCCTTCCTTCCCCAGTGGTGTTTCGTTGTCAAGAATTCCTAACGTTTCCAGTCTCTTTCTTTATCCACAGATTCTGTCAACTAATCAATGATTTTTAAATGTACTAGAGAAGCTCATTACATAAAGGGAATCTACTGCACACAGGAGCATAATATAAAAGTGCAGTCCTGCTGGGTATTCCTAGTGCCTTTTTAACGTGTGGGCTTGATTTCTTTCCCAGCCCATCTCCAGCCAACAGCAAATAAAGAGGGAGAAAGGGGAGCAGCCTCTTCCGATTCCTTTGCTGAAGTCAAGCTCATTCTGGCCTTTTGGAAAGAAGGAACTTCCAGCTGCTGGCAGCCAATGTGTCTGCCTGCTTTGGAGCTATTTTTCATGACCTATATCTCTGCCAGGAAAATGAATGTCAGGAGTGTACATCAGAACTCGCAAAGTAGGATAGCCTTACCCTCTTCCTTTCCACCAAACCTTATGCGTTTAAAATAACTTGGAGTGTGGAATGAGGAAGGGGAGATTCAGGCTGACTATGCAGTTTTTCAGACTATATTATTTCTATTTGGATACACATTGATCCCACAAATGCCAGGAAAGTTGGCAATCACTATTGCAGAGAGAGCTCCATTAAAATTTATGAGCCCACATACTGTGAGGACATAATTATTGATAATTACTTCCATGATGCTCAGTGCTGCTTTTATTTGAGACTATCTTGCTTCAGGTGCTACGTAAGATGCTGCTGAAATATCTGACCCTAAAAATGCTCTCCTAGGTATGGCCAAAGGATATGAAAATGGAAGAGCAGAATAGAAAATCAGATGTCTTTCAGAGACAGTGTTGTCAGAGAAGGTGTCTTCTGTAGGATGCCAATCACACAACATCATTTCATAAAGAGGACAGCAATTCTGCTGTTAACTAGTACTCCAGTGCAATATTGTAATTATACTAACTTTCTGATCATTAGACAGCAGAGGCTTCCAAAAGACAGTTTTAGTTGAGTTACCTTATTGGTATTTTGTACTCTTAGGAATAAAGAAATACATATTTTCTTAAGCAGATCTTTCCTTGGATTGTGATTTATCCCATCAAAGCAAGCATCCTGGAGCCATGCTAGTGAATAAACTGCTTTAGCTGCTTTTGATCTCTCCTGCAGGTTGACTGTCATCAGCTGCGAGTAACTTCATATAATGCCATCCGGTGTGCTCTGTCAGTTTGTATCAGAGCAAAGTTAATGTCTGAATGAAAAATGAGTTGACCCCTGAAAGAATGAAGTGTGATATGTTGCTGGTGCAGGCTGTACTCGGTAGTCAATAGAATGTAGAGTCTCTGTAAATGTGGTGTTTAAGAACAGACTGTTCTCACTGTGTACCCTTGTTTAGTTTTTCCAATCCGCCTGCTGTGGCCCATTTGTGGATGGGAAAATGAGAGTGCGTGCCTGCCACCATGGTAGCTCCGCCAGTGTGCATGGTAGCAATTTCTTTTCATATTGGTCAAAATGTTCTCAGTAATTTTAACACCAGAAATAGCATGGAAATGAGGAACTAAATTATAAATTTAAACCAGCAGAAATGGTAAGGATGGGATATTTCTTCTCCATTTCTCATTTTTCTTTCCAAATGGCATGGTGATTGGAGCACTCTGGCCTCTCATCCACTCCTCACTCAGCATTACCCAGAGTGGCTCATCTGATTAGTGAGTTGGGAGAGAAAACAAAAACAAGCAAACAGACCTTCCTGCAGGAGTTTTCTCTCTGCTCCGTTCCTCAGGGCTTGCAGGTTTCAGGAGGACCTGCCCCTTCAGCCCGGCCCAGGTGGACCAGTACCTTCTGTGACTGAGGCGAGGTCTGTCTACCTCTAAGGTTTTCATATCTAAGCCCCTGTCTCCCATATCAGCCTCATCTATTAACTATTTTGTTCTTTTTCTCCACTTTTAAAAAAAATCGTTATGATTTATGTTTTTTTGTGTTGTACAGTTTCTGGAATATGTCTATTGGCTTGTGGGAAGTGTAGTTGTTAAGAGCACAGGCTCCTTGGGCACATAACAACTCCCCTGTGCCTCAGTTCTCCTCTAGAAAATAAGGACCATAGTAGTAACACCTGTGTGTAGGGCTGGCCATTGTGAGTACACTGCAGCTTGTCTAGCCTAACTTCTTTTCCATGAGCCATTTCTATTATCATCGAGCCATGCCATTTGTATGATGGGATGCATTTGCTGTAAGCCTAATGTGGATTCTAAACATGGTGAACTGTTTTAAACTGTTACTGAACCATAGAATTCTAGAACCAAATGAGACTTAAGAAATCTTAGCTTTAGGTGCTAGTTCACTGGAAGATGAAACTGAGACCCCAGAACTGAAATAATTCATTGGAGGTTTTACATGGTAGCACCAAAGCTGGACATTCCATCTGACCCGACTTCAGAACTATTGATTTTTCTTCAGCCTGAGCTTTCTTCCTCTCTCGTAGCTATTTCTGTCAACTGCTCTCCTCACAATCACTCTGACCATTTAATACAGTTATTAAGTCTAGTCAGCAACCACATTCTACCTACAAGGGGCTCTATACCAGGCCTCAATACAATTTTAATCATTATAAAAACAACAACAATTTAAATATTGTTCCCTGAGATTCACAGTATGTTTTTCCTGTTAGAGAAAGCTGAGTTATGATTGACCTGAAATAATCATGAAAGGAAAGCCTCATAAACAGTGCTATTGACTTACTAGCATCTCTTGTGATGCTTTTTTCTTTATAACCAAGAACATTTTGAAAGCCATATACGTATTTCTTGATTTTTCTTTTAACCCCACTGCTTCCTCCCTGGGGAACCCACTCTTCTGTTTGCAACATCCTGGGGAGTGCAAACTAAATACAGTATGGAAGTAAAATCCCTGCGAAGCTAATGAACTATTTTATGGAAAGTAAGGCAGGAAACCATTTCAGTAGTGGTGGTGTAATTAATTGGTTGTGGCCACACAGAGGCATGATTTCAGAAACAGGCTATTTATAATAGGGATTTTAGAAGGTCACATGTGATGACTTGAAAGGTAGAAAATCATTACTTTCAATCATGCATCAACCTAGAAGCCAAATCAGACTCTTTAATGTATGTTTTCAACTCAGAGCACTTTGCCTAAATTTCAAAAAGGAAAATGTGATACAGTTGCCAACAGTCTGCCTGTATAGCTAATTACCAATTACATATCATAAAGAATCTGATACCTGTCATGTTGTAACAGATTTCCCAAGCATGGGGCATGTGGCTGAGCATACTAGCAGATAATTAGAATCATAACAGCTAAAAGAACATTGTCCTTTTAAAATCTTCGATCTTATTTCAATATGGAATAATCCTTTTTCAGTGAATTTAGGATGACACAAGTATCATTGGCCAGCTTATTTTTCATGTGTGTTTAGCTATTCTGCTTCGGGTGACACCTGTGGCATTTATTTTTAGGGCCTTAGTAAACTGTAACTATTTTTTCTTTTTACTTTTCTTGGAATTATTCTTCTATTGAATTATTTATAGAAGTTGGAATCCATTACCTGGGCCTGATGGTGGACACCTGTAATCCCAGCTGCTCGGGAGACTTAGGCATGAGAATCATTTGAACCTGGGAGGCGAAGGTTGCAGTGAGCTGAGATTGCAATACTGCACTCCAATATGGGCGACAGAGTGAGAGACTCTGTCTCAAAAAAAAAAAAGGAAGTTGGAATCCATGTTAAATTGGTCACAATGTTGCCAAGTCAGAAAGTTCACAATGCAGATTGCAAAATACTATTTAGGACATAACTGATTTTCGTCTGTATCAAGGTGTGTTTAAATTGCTAGAGCAATACTGTTTTAGTTTTTGTTTTTGAGACAGAGTCTCACTCTGTTGCCCAGGCTGGAGTTCAGGGGTGTGATCTCAGCTCACTGCAACCTCCACCTCCTGGATTCAAGCAATTCTCCTGCCTCAGCCCCAGAGGAGCTGGGATTACAGGCACCTGCTACCCCACCTGGCTAATTTTTGTACTTTTAGTAGAGTTGGACTTTCACCAAATTGGCCAGGGTGGTCTCGAATTCCTGACCTCAGGTGATCCGCCTGCCTTGGCCTCCCAAAGTGCTGGATTACAGGCATGAACTACCACACCCAGCCTAGCAATACTGCTTTTATTTTCCACAAATACTGGTCCTCTATGACATAATATTTGTGAAATAAAAGAACAACAAAAGATTTTGTCAATTACTTTATGAGAAATTGAGACAAACGGTAGCCTAAAATAAAGAATATGGGTTCTATGAATTGGATTTCAATTCTTGCTCTGCCGCTTATTAGCTGGAGGACTGTAAGGGAATTACTTAACTTCTCTGAGCTTCAGTTGTTTCTTATGGGGATAATGATAATGATATCGACTTTCCAGGGTGCTGAGAGGATTTGATGGTGTAATTTGTGTAATATGCTTAGCCCAGTGACTGCAAAGTAGGTGGGAGATACTAATAACTCATAATTATGACATCTGAGACATCAGGATCAGGGAGAAAAAGCCAGTCATTTTCAAGGAAGCTCAGTTCCATTTTAGACTGTAAAGTTTGAGTTCTCTATGGAATGGAGTTGTCTAGTGGGTCTCAAGCCTGGCATAGAAGAAAAGATCAAAGGTTAAGATTTTGGAGCTGTATATAGATCAAATCGGGAATCAAGAAGAAATGTTCCCATCCTAATCATTTGTCCTCATTCTTCATTTAAAGTTTTGCTCCATGCTATTTCTGGTATTAAAATTATTTAAAGTGTTTTGACCAATGTAATAAGAAAGTGTTATCATGCACACTAGCAGAACTTAACCATGGTGGCAGGCTTCTTTGCACTCTTGTTCCGTAAGTGTGCCACAGCAGAAGGATTGGAAAAGCTAAACAGGAGCACACAGGGAGAACAGCGTGTCCCTTAAGCACTGCATTTACAGAGAACAAATGAAGTTTATTTGACTATGTGTTGGTTAATAACCAAACCGAGTAATTAAATAATCAAGTAATATTAATGAGGAAGTGATTTATGATCAAAGCAGCTGTCATTTGGAAAACAGAATTTCCCAGAGAATGTTTGAGGTAATGGAGACACTAGGAAAGGAAAGGAGAGTGATTTAGTCAAAGGCTCTTGAGTATGACTACAAGGAAATCAGTAGACATGTTAGGATCATTCAGGCTCAAGTGAGACTGAGCAGATTTCCCTCTGTAAAGTTTATTAGGCTGCAGTGCATTGGCAAGTGCCATGGGCTGATTACTAGCACTACAGAATACAAATTGAGAGATCACCAGGTTCTAATTTTCTCTTGTAACTCTCCTAAATGAATGTGTAGAGCATGTATTTCCATGACCAATCATGTGTCTCACTTCTAATATAAGAAAATATGCTTCAGATTTACAAAGATGTGTGAAATACAACTAGCTGGAAATGCAGAAGAAATGTAGCACCAATTACTCTTTGAGTAGGATAATTGTTGGAAGTTTTAGGGGTTCTTTAAAGTGACAAAAAATAAGGGCACAATATTCATTCATCCATCTACCCACTTACCCACCGTTATGAACATCTGCTATTTGCCAGGCATTGTGTTAAAAGAGGAAGAAGATAAAGATCTGTCTTTTCAAAATCAGCCAAGTGAAAATATAAGACAGGGTCATTAGTGTAATTTGTGAAAGACTAGAAGTAACTAAGCAGTGGATATAGCATTCTCAGGGAAGAGTGCAGGAATGTTTTCTGGAAAAACATAACTTCTCTGAGCTCAGAGGTCAAGAACGAATTAATTGAAGAGTGAAGGAGTGGTGTTGAGGGTCAGGAATTTCCAGGCAGAGGCAGCAGAATGAGGTAGAGGGCCTGGGGCCCACAGATACTGGGACCTGATTGGTCAGGTAGGGCCTGGAGTTGAATAAGGACACTCTTTCTCACTTTAGGAGAGGAGACAGCGATTCCAGAAACAAATGTCATTCACCTTTGGTGTTGCCCATTAAGGTTTGGGCAGGGCCATAAGTGGGCTCTGGAGTCTGAGGGACATTCTACCTGCACCGAACCTCATTATCGACTCTTTGCTAAAGGTTTTGCAAAAGGCATGAAGTTGAATAATTTTTCCCGTCTGGGATATGCCTGATTTCTATTTTGGCTTCGTTCTTTGAGTGATAGGAAGCCTCTAGAGCTCCACCCATCCCCATCCCAAAGTTAGATTAGGTCCCCCTTTCTGTTCTCACAGTGTCTTCTCTCACTGCAGCAATCACAGTGTGTTATAACTGACACAAACAACTTCTATCTCAGTCTCTTGAGCATAGAACAATGTATCTATTTAATACCTTTGCATCCTTAACTCCTGGCACAGTGCCTGACAAACTAAGCATTGAAAGGTTCATTGAAACAATTAGTCTACAAATATATGAGTTAGATATTCTGGTGAATTTTAAGAAAACCTATTATACATAAGGTTTTCTAGGGAGAAAAAAAAAAACATTAACAGAGCAAGCTTCGCACCAGAAACCCAACGAGCAAAGTACAATGTTCTCTCCTAGGCACTTGACAGACTCCTAGGATGTGGGGGTTAGAGTGAGAAAGAAGAACAGACCTTTCACTGGTGTACACTAAGCTCCTTCAGATGGGTAGAGAGTGCTGTACGTGGAGGGCAGGGCACACAGTGAAAATAGAGGCCCTGAAATCAATTTTGCCTGCTGCCCAGTTTTGCCTCCTTCTGTGATCACATTCCCTCGTCACTCATGAGGGCAGGGAAAGTCAGCCCCATGCATCTCTAGCCTGAGTTTTAGTGCATTCATTAAATGGCAAGACCAGTGATCAGTCATGGCTGACACATTTAATTAGGAGTCATGCAAATAATTCTCCTCAAGCTGCCCCTTGGTACCTTCTGCTGCATCATTTTAAAGTGTGCAGAATCAGCTAAGGAGAATGGTAATCACACTCTATATTGCTCATCCTGTATTGCAGGCAGGGATTATTAGCTCCAGCTCCACCTGAAAAGTATCCAGATATAGAAGCAGAGTATTGCTTGATCCAATATTCCTCTTTAGAAACTGACCTCAAATCAAATGTAGATCCTCTGTTTTGGAGAGCTACTGGATAAGGCGCTTAAGCCAATTAAAAGTAAAGTCAGCTCTCAGGATGATAAAAATCCCAACACAACTGCTTTGTAGCTACAAAGATACTGTATTAGTCCATTCTCACACTGCTATAAAGAACTTCCTGAGACTGGGTCATTTTATAAAGGAAAAGGTTTAATTGTCTCACAGTTCTGCATGGCTGGGGAGGCCTCAGGAAACTTACAATAATGGTGGAAGGTGAAGGGGAAGCGAGCTTGGAGCTTCTCACATGGTAGGAGGAGAGAGAAGAGTGAGAAAAGGAGGAATTTGCTAGACACTTATAAATCCATTAGATCTTGTGAGAACTCACTCACTATCATGAGAACAGCATGGGAGAAACCACTGCAACCACCTCCCTCCCACTGGGTCCCTCCCTGGACACATGGGGATCATTAGGATTACAATTCAAGATGAGTTTTCAGTGGGGACACAGCCAAACCATATCAAATACTTTAGCTATTTTTTGATAAACTGAATAATCATTTTCTCACTCCAAAACTTTGAGTTCTGTACTTTGGCTGACAATTCATGCCTTCAGGCACTCTCACAAGAAATATCTGAGAACAGACGGTATTCTGTTGCATCCGGGATAAGTAAGGACCATAGAAGTTTTTAAATGACACATTGAAGATAATGATAATCCTAACCCTTGGATGTAATCATGCACACAGTCTCACATGGACCTGAATTAACTAATCAGGTCTCCAGACTGAAAGGATCCTCGTTCGTTTGATAGTGAGTATGATGTAGCACTTTGACACTGCTGTTCTCTTTACAACAACTGTTTGGGGTTAAATCAATGTGGTTATCATGTTTTGAAGATGAAAAACAGCTGTATAAAAATAATGTGACATAGTATATGGAATATAATATTATTCTTAGATTACAAAAACACCAGTTTTTATCTACGTTTTGATTTAAAATCATTCCATAGGTATAAGCTGATGACTTTGCTTCCCTGGGGCACAGTTCCTTCGCTGTAAAATGAAAGCTAAAACTGAAAAGTCATGAAAGTCCTTCTAAGAAATAAAGTCCACTGATTCATGGAGAATTCTACATTCTAAAGTTAATTAGCAGAAGACCCCAGGTTGGCCTCCCCTATTGCCTTTTATTTTACCTTTTCTCAGCACATTGCTTTTCTAGAAGCAATGATTTTGTTTATTCACCCATCCATGCATTCAGCGAACATTTATTGGATAAGTCCTATAGAGTCTGTGCTGTGTGTGCAAAGATGAACAAGACTCCCTGCTTAGTATCCTCTTGTAGGGAGATCACAATCTAATATGTGATTGTTTGGGTTTTGAGTTTGTGAAATGAGCTTCTCAATATAAATGGAAATCTCTTGTAGTTTTCTGTAACATAAAAGGAAATCGTGGTCTGAAATGTAATAAAGTAGAAAATAAAAACAAAATCTTCTGTTTTTTGAGAAGATTTTACCACAAGATCCAGAAACTTGTTTCTTGAAATAACCTAAAGCTCTTTGAAGAATGTCTCATAGCCTCTAGGAGAGACAAGTGCAAGCTTAGAATTTGCTCATATTTATCAGTGTAAAATAGATGCATTAAAATACTCAAGTATTTTATGCCATAGTTTTATTAGAGAAAGCTATACAATGTGCAAAAGATACTATAAGATGCTATTTTAAAAAAAACCCAAATCTAAGGAGGTTAATGCAATACAGTTTAATTCTGAGTCATGTAAAGTCCAATTCTGATTTTCTCCTGGGGAACAGTTCTGAGCAGCTCCAGGGGGGCTCCTGTCTTATGGCTGTGGCTGTCTCACAGCTTCATCATCCTGTAGCTTCAAGATTTCTCTGTTATTGGGAAAATAATCTCATACCCAATGCTTAATCACTGAGGTTGTAAACCAAACATTAGTTTCCTTCACATTCCTTTGGCAAGAATTAGTCACATGGTCTCACCATGCTGAAAAGGAAGCCTAGGAATGTACTGGCTGGACAGCCACTTCCCAGTAAACATCTCAGCTGGTCATGTTTTGGTAAAGAGTTGCTGTCTCAAGTTCCCCAAGTGCTCTACCACCTTGTGGTCCACTGGAGCTCCTGACCTGAGCCTCCCTATAGTCCCAAGACCAGATGCCCAAAACTAAGAGGGATCTAAGACATTGTTTCAAAGTTCTACCTGGAATCACTTCTGATTAGTTGGTGCCTATTCAGTACTAATTATTAAATATCTGACATATCACATCAGCATCTACTGTCTTTGCAAGCTCCATTTTCCAAACTCACTGTCCCTAACTTGCTTGCTACGGTCACTGACCTCTAATTTCAGATCTCTTCCTTTGGACTTGATTGGTACCTTCCTGAAATGCTTCATCTTTCCTTACCAGGATACAGACCTACTTCTCTCAGACCCTCAATTAGTAACCATGGCCCATCTCCACCTTACTGCCTGCCCATTTCCCCTCCTGGGTCTCTTAATCACCCCCAGAGGAGCCCCACATTCTCTTAACCACCCCAGAGGAGCCTCCAAGGCACACAGAATCTTCATAATCTTCCTTGGCTTTCTGGGTCTTTCATTGTCAATGCTTCACCAAGCCCGACAGGCTCCTGCCTCTCCCCGCTTATCATTTCCCTTGCTGTCTCCCTCCCACAAAGAGAGACTTTCTTCCTCACCTCATCGAAATCTGTCTGACCAATATTATGTTTCCAGGGAACTCTGAACTCTATTAGCCAAAGCAATAAACACATCTCTGCTAATGTTGCAATGGTCTGCCCATCGCAGGCAGCACATTTGCCTGACATCTGGAGAATGTTGAAGATAAAGCCTTAGCTCAAAAAGCAGCACTTTCTGTTGTTCTTTCAGGCGCTACAGCAAAATCAAGCTGCACTTTTCCTCCCCTGTCTGTGGTGGTCTCTGATTTATTCTTTCTTCCCAGCATTTCTAACTTCCTGCCTTTCTGTTTATAGTTTACAGATTTATATGGAAAGAATTTTCAACATCTGACCATTACAAACGGAAAGAAATTGTATAATATTGCTCTTGGACCTCAAATTAAATGAGTTTAAAAATCCCAAGTCATGTAGCTAGGGACCTTTTAAATAAATAAACATTAAATACTGGCTTTGTACCAGTTCACATTTTCTTAAATATGACATGAGGGTTTCTAACTCTGGTCTCCATTCAAATTTAAGATGCAAGATATATGTCTTCTGCTAGTGATTTAGCAATATCGGGTAAGAGATCAGGATCTAAGGAGGAGAGGAAATAAGAGAAATGAAATGAGACAGTAAAAAAGAGGGAAGAGGGAGAGAAGGCTGGCATAGAGAAAAGAGCAGCAGTCAAGAAACTTGAAAAGAATAAAATGTAAAATTCTGGTTTTTGAATGATGAATGACAAATAATAAATGATGAATTTGCAAGTAATACAGTTTAACTGGTTGAGTAAGGAGAAACCCTGAGATTTCTGATACACGTAATAATTAGCATATGTATGCTAAATATTATCAGTAGAGTGTGATGGAGTCTGTACATACCTCAGTTTATCAACTTTCATAATTATTGTTGTAAATTATAACTAAGGAAACAACTCGTATAAAAATACATATGGTCATATTTGCTAAGCCTCTATTATCATCTCTAAATGTGTATCTGCAGATGGTTTGAGTCCAGGATTTAACATCCATGATTCCCCTATGAATTACAGAGAATTGGCTGGGAAATTTCTGAGACTCATTTGGTAAACAACTTCCACAACATTCTCGTATTCCAATAAGAAAATGTATAAGTCTAAAAGACCAGTCTCAAAAGCAAAGAAAAAGGGAAAACTAGGAACTGAAATAGAGAACAGCTTTGAATGTTTTTATTAAGCAGGATCACTCATTCTCCAGAGAAATCACTTTCTCTGAGCCTAGATTAAACTAGGCATTTGGATCCATAAGAGCTAGATAATGTCTTTGCAACATTTGGAGTCTGTAATGTATCACTGACATGAGAATATTGAACTTGGGCAAATTAGACCCTACTTAAAATCAGGTTGTTTCTATTCACTATGCAACCTGCAGGATCAGCAATAGAAGTAGCAATCCCAGTGCTTTCTCATAAACTGTCACCTCACAGAGTTGTGAGGTAGACATGCTGATCTGCACTAGCTGTGGCCACAGTACCATTGACCGCTTGCTTAATCGTGACTGACAATGAGTGTATTTTTCTAGCTTCCTATCTCTTCATGTTTTCCGTCACCATTAAATGAGTCAATATTTGAAAATATTAGTGGTGTTTTAGATCAGTTGTCTTTAAAGTGACAAGAATGGTGGAGGTGATGGTAGCAGTAGAGGTGGTGGTCCCTCCAGCAGGTGCCCAAGATAACACATTAGCAGGAAATGTTAGAAAATCTATTTATACTCTTCAAATCTATTTTTATGTATGTTTTCATTTGCACGTATTTCTGATACTAGTACAGAATTAATATGTAATTTATTATGTACGCATGTGCATGCCATCCAAATAAAACTAAGCATTATGTGGACTTGATTTCAACCTCAATGCATTTATTAAATTATTCATTCATCCAACACAAATTTTTAGCACCTATTTTGTTCCAAGTACTATGCTAGGCATTGAGGATATGATAGTAATCAAGATAAACCCAAGTCCTACATTGAGTAGTAGAGTCGATATCCACTAATGACTGGTTCCAGGACCCCCCATCCCTATACCAAAATGCCCTGATGCTCAAATCTCTTAAATAAAATGGTGTAGTGTTTGCATATAACCTACGCACATCCTCTGCATACTTTAAATCATCTCTAGATTATTTATAATACCTAATACAATGTAAATGTAAAGTGATTATGATGTTGTATTGTTATTTGTATTATTTTCGATTGTTGCATTACCTTTTATTGGTTTCTTTGTTCTGAATGTTTTCCATACATGTATGTAAGCTTATAATAGGGGCACTTCACCTAGTCTGGGGTTGGGAGCTGGCAAGGAAGGCTTCTGACTTACTATTGTTTTATAGTTTTCTTTTCAAGTTGGAAAATACTTTACAATATTCTCTAAGGAATTGTCCCATAAAGTATAGTGTCTATAATCAATTTATATTCTCTAAGGAAGATAAACTTTTTTTCATAAAACTTAATGAGTTATATTTTCCGTTTTTGCCATTGTCTACTGTAAAGATGAAATCATTATTACATGAACTGTACAGTCAGAAATATTGTTATTTCAAAGCTTAGAGCAGGTTGTCCAGGGGCTGCTATTATTCCACCAGGGTATGACAGGAAAGATGCCGTTAATTATGCATTTCAACTTGCAGTTTCAAACCTCTGGTACTGATATGTACATTACATACACATCTATTTATTTATACATTTATGGGTTTTTATCTTGATAAAGAAAAAAAGAGAAAAGATGAAATAAATTTGTTGATGACAGTTTGTTAATTCTGGGCCAGTACCTTGGCTTTAATTTAGCTTTAAAGTAGTTTCAATATTTGGAAGGATACTATTTTTCTCCATATTGTTTATTGTTAGAAATTTTCCTCTATTACTTTTCCAGATAAACTTTAGAAAAATTCTGATAACTTCCAAAATAAAAATCTGTTGGGTTTGTTAAAATCACATTGAATTTGCAACACAATTTGGAGAAAAAAATCTGTATTTTCTTTTTTTTATTATTATTACACTTTAAGTTCTGGGATACATGTGCAGAATGTGCAGGTTTGTTACATAGGTATACACATGCCATGGTGGTTTGCTGCACCTATCAACCCGTCATCTACATTAGGTATTTCTCCTAATGCTATCCCTCCCCTAACCCCCCACCCCCGACAGCTCCCTGTGTGTGATGTTTCCCTCCCTGTGCCCATATCTTCTTATTGCTCAACTCCCACTTATGAGTGAGAACATGCGGTATTTGGTTTTCTGTTCTGGTGTTGGTTCCATCTTATGCCAGTTAGAATGGTGATCATTAAAAAGTCAGGAAACAACAGTTGCTGGAGAGGATGTGAATAAAGAGGAATGCTTTTACTCTGTTGGTGGGAGTATAAATTAGTTCAACCATTGTGGAAGACAGTATGGTGATTCCTGAAGGATTTAGGACCAGAAATACCATTTGACACAGCAATCCCATTACTGGGTATATACCCAAAGGATAATAAATCATTCTACTATAAAGATACGTGCACATATATGTTTATTGCAGCAGTATTCACAAAGACTCGGAACCAACTCAAATGCCCATTGATGATAGACTGGATAAAGAAAATGTGGCACATATACCATGGAATACTATGCAGCCATAAAAAAGAATTAGTTCATGTCCTTTGCAGGGACATGGATGAAGCTGGAAGCCATCATTCTCAGAAAAAAAAAAATCTATTTTCACAATATTGTGATAAAGTGTTGGTAAGACATTTATTTGGTGATGACCATTGAAGCACATGAGAGACACAGGAACTGGTAACAAAGATCTGGACATCATTGATCACGAGCTGATAGCTGAAGTCATAGAGAGATACATTTTATCTCAATTTAAAAAACAATTATCATCAAGTTTTGTGCATTCTAATTTCCAAAATCTTCCATTTATATGTAATCTACTTATGCGGCTTATTATTAATATCGTATCAGCAGCCTGAAGAATATACAAAGTGTTCTACATTAAATAACCCCAGAACTGAATCCCAAAACTATAAAACTTTATATTTTCTGACTTTCTGACAAACGCTTTCTGTGTGTTCTTTTTCTTCACCATCACCTTGCTGGCCTAATTTCTTCAGGTGGCTCTTTTTGTTAGATGAGGTGGCTTAGTCTAAGCATTTAATTTTAAAGCTTAGAGCAATCTAAAAGTATCTAAAGTACTCTTAGTTTCACTACTGGACTATAATATATCATGTAGGTAATGAAGTATTGCTTGGAGAGTGCAGTTTACCCAAAGGAAATCATTTTTTAAGGCAGATATTAAAAGAGGTTTTCTTGGTAGAGGATTTATGGATTCTTTCCAAAGAGCTTAGCAAGTTGGGTTATATTTTAAACTGGGAAATAAAAAACATTTACAAAACAGTTTTATTTTACCCTAGAAGATTCAAATCCAACTTCTCAACTAGATTATACGATATATATATATATATATATGTATATATATATATGGTTATGCCATTTAATTATAATTTAAATGTTTTGAAGTCACAGGCATAATTTCTATTATAAAAAGGTTATTTAAATAATAACCTTGGAATACAATTTTCCAAATTTTAAATGAAATCTTCAAATTTAGATGAGAAAAATTTAGGAAATTCCCATTGTGATAAAAAGTCATTATAAGGTTTGTGTAAAGCAAGCAGTAGTGAAGCCCCTTCGTATCATACCCCACCTTTCTCCCTCCTTCTAGCTCTCTCCAATATATCCCAAAATTGCATTTGAAAATCTTTGGTTGTATAGCTGTCTTTCCAAAAATACGTAAACCTGTTTGATAGTGATGATTCAGAGTCATTTGTTCATGTATTCCTTCATTCAACATTTACTGGGTGCCTATTATGTCCCAGGCAAGTATCTCAGGTGGTGGCGATATAATGTACAAATGCCTCAGAGAGCTTACATTTTTGTAGGTGAGACAAACAGTAAGTGATCAAATATAAATTATGCACATATAATTTTAGTGATAAACTAATTACATATATACCTACTCTCTCTCTCTGTATATATAATTTTATTTATGATAGATATTACACAGAAAATAAAGCAGGATACAAGGGACAAAGATAGGCCTATAGGATCAGGATTGCTAAATACACAGCTTTGCTCTCATGCTTCCAAAACTATGCAGATCAGTAAGAAGAACAAATAAAACCATCTACAACTTAAGTTCTTATAATAATTAGGATAGCAAGATACAAAACCTCAGGGAATACTTTAGTCAAGTTTTCTTCCTGTGGTAGCAACTAAAAATGAGCCTTATCCAGTCAATAGATGAATGAGGAGTTTTTGGCTGGAGGTTTTGCAGTGACCAGTGAAATACATCAAAAACAAAGGTGCGACAAGGGTGGAAGAATTCCATAAAAGGACATGTTTTGAGAATGTAGAAATAGCAAACTTAAGAAATGGAGAAGAGACAGAGAAAGGTAAAACTAGAATAAACGCTTTGATTGTCATGTAGGTAATTGTTGGGAGGCAAAGGCTATAGTTTAAGGCTGACAAACCAATTAGTAGAATGTTAAGAAAAATAAGAACTAGGGCATTATGAAAGGTATAGAGTAAAACTAATGAACTACAAAAAAAATGCAAATTCTCTTAATTAACAACATTTGCTTATTTTAAAAAAAAAAGAGCAAGGAAACATTATTTGGAGAATGAAATAGGGCAAATAGAATGCCACAGCAAATATAACCCAAAATATTATGACAGATTTGAGATCAAGTATAGTCATCATATCAATACTATATAGTCACATCACCTGTTGAAAAGAAAAGGGTTTCAGAATGGTTGACAAAATAAAACCTAACTCTTACCTGGTCTATAAGAGACACACCAAACAAAGGAACCTAGAAAGACTAAAAGGTATCAGCAGAGATATATAAGGCAGATGCTGACAAAAAGCAGCTAGAAGTTTTGATCTACTTTGCACACAAAGTAAACTTAAAGCCCAAACCTACAGAATGGAATAAAGGAAACATTTAAAAATACTAAAGACCTCTTATTGTTCAGCATGGTAACTATAACTACTAATAATGTACTTTGTATTTGAAAATTGCTAAGAGAGTAGATCTTAAATATTCTCACCACACACACAAAAATAAGTACGTGAGGTGATGGATGTGTTAATTATCTTGAGTTAATCATTCCACAATATATGCATACATCAATACACCATATTGTAAGCCCAAAATGTGTACATTTGAATTTTAAAAATAAAAATAAAAATGTAAAAACTCCATAAGTCACATTAAAGTTACGGTAGTTTTTAATATCTCTGCTTCTAACACAAACATTTTCATAAAGTAGAAGTAGGCAGCAACACACTGGTAATAGTCTAAAGGATAGGTTAAGTAGATAAAAATGAAATAAGCATATAAATTTTAAAAGGAAATGACACAAAGGTGAGGAAAGGGGACAGAGGGTGACTGTGGAAGTTCCTTTAGAAAGAGTGGTCAGGTCTCAACTGGTGGGGATGTAAACTAGTACAACTACTGTGGAAAACAGTGTGGAGATTCTTTAAAGAATTAAAAGTAAAACTACCATTTGATCCAGCAATCCCACTACTGGGTATCTACCCAGATGAAAATAAATCATTATACCAAAAAGGTACTAGCACATGCATGTTTATAGAAGCACAGTTGGTAATTGCAAAATCATGGAACCAACCCAAATGCCCATCAATCAACTAGTGGGTAAAGAAACTGTGATAACTCATAAGATGGAATACTACTCAGCCATAAATAGGAATGAGTTAGCAATGTTTGCAATGACCTGGATGAGATTGGAGACTATTATTCTAAGTGAAGTAACTTAAGAATGTTAAAGCAAACATCACATGTTCTCACTCCTACGTGGGAGCTAAGCTATGAGGACACAAAGGCGTAAGAATGATACAATGAACTTTGGGGACTTGGGAGGAAGAGTGAAAGTGAGGTGAGGGATAAAAGACTACAAATGGGGTGCAGCGTATACTGCTCAAGTGATGGGTGCACCAAAATCTCACAAATCACCGCTAAAGAACTTATGTAACCAAATACCACCTATACCCCAATAACTTATAGAAAAAAAAAAAGAGTGATCAGGGAAGGACTTTCCAAAGAGATGATATTTGAGAGAGATCTGATTGTGTGCATTATGTGAAGATTGGAAGCAGCAATATAATAGTTCTTAGGAGAGTAAAGGCCTGGAGTTCTCACAAATCCATAGGAAAGTCACTAGCATTTAAGCAATGTTAGAAAAGGGAAGAATGGAAGATGGTGAGGTAAGAGAAGCAGACAAGGACCAGAGCATAATGGACCTTATATATAGGCTGTGCTGAGAGGGTCTGATTTCATTCTAAGTGCCAAAGGAAGCCTCTGGAGGACTTCAAGGAGAAGAGTGACATGATCTCACAGAATGTACCTTTGTACAAGATAGACTTTTATTCTGTTTTTCTCTTAGTTTGATTCCCCCTAAAATTGCTGTTGTTTGTCCATGCTATGCTTTATCTTTAATTGTTAGTTTTATCCCTAACATAAATTATGGGAAGTATTCAATGTAATAAATCTAGTTTGTGAAAAGGCTCATGAAAAATATATTTTTAAATGCAAAAAGTAAGCCACCATAATAAAAAACTAGCCATGTTTTTATGTCAGAGTGATGATAACTCCAGAACTAATTAGTGAAAGAAAGGGACACCAGATATCACTGCACACTTAAAAATACAGAAGAAGGAAAAGAAAGTTTGGGAAGAATATAACTGCTTCATATGTGGCTATTATGTTGCAGGTGCAGTATTAGACAATTTACCTACATAAAGTCATTTAATCTTCCCAAGAATATTCTGTGAGATTACATTATCCCCATCTTATATTAGGAGAAACTAAAACCTAAACCCGCCCAGCAACTTTCACAAGGTTCATCTGCTAAAGAAGTGGGAAATTTGGGATTTAAACCCAGGTCTGCTTCTGTATTCACCAAGGTGAGTATGGGAGGAAAGGATTGTGGTTAAGAAATGAGAAAGGAGAATTTTACTTTTAAATAGTAAATTAAATGTGATTTGTCAGCCTACTGGAAATTATGCCATGGTTAATGCAAAGATAAAAATGCCCCTTATTGTTTGCATAAGTTATCTCTTACAGCGTAACCATGGTAATGTTTAGTGGCATAAAATAACAATTTCCTTAGCCTACTATTCTGTGCGTCAGCAATTTGGACTGGGTTTATCTGGGTGGCTCTTTGGTCTTGATCAGATTCTCTAATCATGATGCATCTGTGATCAGCACCAGGGCTGTGCTACTTATGAGAGTTAATTGGCTATTGTCTGGGCAGTGGGGCAATAGGGCAATGGGGTTACCAAGCCATTTGTATTTCATCATCTAGCAGACTACCCTGGGTTTGTCTAGATGAAGACTTGCCAAAATTTTGAGGGAGGGAGGAAGAATGCAAAATTTGTTAATATCTAGATTCAGGGCCAGGCACGGTGGCTCATGCCTATAATCTCAGCCACTTTGGGAGACTGAGGCAGGCAGATCACCAGAGGTCAGGAGTTCGAGACCAGCCTGGCCAACATGGTGAAACTCTCTCTGCTAAAAATACAAAAGTTATCTGGGCACAGTGGTGCGTGCCTATAATCTCAGCTACTCGGGAGGCTGAAGCAGAAGAATTGCTTGAATCAGAGAGTCGGAGGTTGCAGTAAGCCAAGATCTTGCCACTGCACTCCAGCCTGGCGACAAAGC
This sequence comes from Cacajao melanocephalus, assembly GCA_963573385.1. NCBI lineage: Eukaryota > Metazoa > Chordata > Mammalia > Primates > Pitheciidae > Cacajao > Cacajao melanocephalus. The sequence goes on from CAUYLG010020849.1 coordinate 40,168, forward strand.
GAGACACCGGTTCCCCCGCCCAAAAAATAAAAAGATCTAGACTCAGAACTGGAACGTTATCACATATTGGCCAGAGCAAGTTGCAAATCCAGCCCAAATTCAAAGGAGTAGAGAAATAGCTGTCACTTCTGTGACAGGAGAGATGGGAGAAGCCACAGAGTCACATCATAAAAGGGGAATGAAGACAGGTAGGTTTGGAAAATCATGGCTGTTTTTGCAATCTACCATGTTAGGCATAAAAATCTTTTATAATCACATAGTGAATTAATCACATAGGAAAACAATTCTCAGTACTGCTGTTTCAGATATGTACATATGCACATGCATGTGCAGATATGTAGGTATATACATAGATACATATGCACATATATATAAATTGTATTTCCAAATAATGTATTTTTATTTCAAATTTTAAAATATACTGAATTGAAATTATATGTCTTCTGCTGAAAGAGGTAATACCTTCACTATATGTTTTTTCTTTGGTCCCTTTGAGATTATGCCTAGCACATCCTAAACTCTCAACAGAAATTGGATGACTAATTATTTACAGGTATTATGTAATCTCTTTCTCCCTTTAGTCCCAGAGGAAAAATAAGCAATTTTATTCTTATATCACTCATTTATCAATGAAAGAAATAGACTTGATTGTCTTTCTAGATAGCAAGATAGTGTACTCCTCCAGAATCTAAAGTAGGTAGGAGTATTCAGTTATGCTCTTGTGCTTATACCAAGAAAACAATTAGTTTTCTACTTTCCTCCGGTAGAACCAAGCTTCATTTCCCTGACTGATCTTCTTATAGAAAAGAAAGTAAGGCTTAAAACGTATCAATATTAAACTTTCAAAGAAATAGTAAAATTAATTTTTTCTCAAGCAGCTGAAAAATAGTTTTTGAATCTGCTGACCATCAGTCTTATGAGGAATACTTTTTTTCTTAAGCTCTATGTTGTTTTGTTCTGAGACAAGGTCTGGTTCTATCACCAAGGCTAGAGTGCAGTGACACGATCTCAGCTCACTGCAACCTCCCCTTCCCAGGCTCAAGCCATCCTCCCACCTCAGGCTCTTGAGTAGCTGGGACTACGGGAACATGCCACCATGCCTGGCTAATCTTTACACTTTTTGTAGAGATGGCCATTTGGCCATGTTGCCCAGGCTGGTCTTCAGCTCTTGAACTCAAGCGATCTGCCCACCTTGGCCTCCCAAAGTGCTGGGATTACAGGAGTGAGCCACCATGCCTGGTTTTTCTTAAATTCTTAATACAGCAGTTACCTTGGGATGAAGAAACAAAACAAAACAAAGCAAACAAAAAATTTAATACTCCGTTCCTATCTATGCAAGGTAGATAGATGTGAAACTTATTAGATGGTTGCCTAAGCCCATGATATTTTAGCAGTCCATTGTGGAAATTTATTTTTATGTCTTGCCTGGGATTTGAAAAGCAGGAGATGAAATAGTCCCTGAGACTGATGGTTACTCTGTGGTATAAACTTCCATCATGAGAAGTATAACATTTATTCTTCTTCCTGTTCACTCCCACCCCAACCCATGCAGAAACAACATGAGAGGAGGATGTAAATAGATCTGCAAAGATGTCTCATCCTGTTGCCTGGAGTTGGAGGGGTAGATCTCATATATTTTCCATACCACATTGTATTATTTTTAGGAATCAAAATTTGGCCAATATTTATTTTGATCTGCCAATGGCAGCCCCATTTTATCACATAAATCAGATGAGGGAAGGAGCCCCCATTAGTCAGTATAATTAATACCAACAAAATAGACCAACCCTGATTAGTGACTTAAAGGGAAATATGGTGATTTCTTTCTCTGAAGCAGGTTGGGTAGCTGTTTTGTGTGGTTCTCCATGAAGCTCAAGGCCTCAGGCTACTTCCATCTTTTAAGTCTGCCATTTTAGCTTCCTGTATTTTAACCATAAGGAAAAAAGAGGGAACATGGAGAGGGCACACTCTTACTTGGCATGGACTGAAAGTGAGACCTCACTGTTCTCAAATCCCATTGGTAAGAGTGAGTCATAGGACTCCTCTACAATGGATGCTTGAAGCTAGGGGAAGGCAGAGGAGCACATGGAGATTAGGTGGGAACTAATGGCCTCTCTCACACAGAGAGGTATGCAGACAAGCTTGATTAACACGTGCTCTATCAAAGTCACTACATGGTAATGTTCCTGCCTCCCCAAAATTCATCTCTGAAGGTCCTATTAAAGTCTTAATTGTGAGTATTTCATTTCTCTCAGGAAATAAACATGGGATACTCATTATATTATATATATAAAAAAAAAGAAACTGGAGTATATCTTAAAGTGTAGTCATGTCTCATGGGCTTTTCATTAGAATTTTGTAGCCTACAGCAGATACTATTATACTCAGTGAAATAAGCAAGCACAGGAATTACACGTGAATGCATCAAACTATCACTTGAAATCATGTGCCTGTATCTTACTTTTTTTCTGCTATGGTATTTCTAATATACATGTCCATGTTAATAATATGCCATTCATAGCAGACAGTTTATAGTAACCCAAAGGAATAGTTAATTTCCTGGATCCAAACACTGGCTGCCTAAAGATATTCTTCGTTTACATTTTCTTTCATATTTGTTATTGCATACCTAAGTGGCTCCAATAACTTAAGGGTTAAAGACCCATTGGAGCAAATGACAGTGCAGCAGATTGATTAGAGAATTTCTAGATGAAATAGATCTAACTTTGGTCAAACACACAAAATCTTTCAACTGACGACCTGCCTGTGCCCAGTGTGGTGGCAATGCTTTAGCAGGCAGGGGCACTGCAAGATAGGTTTTATAGGTTAAAGCAAGGCTAGTTTACTGAATTCATTAACCCTATTTCTAAGAGCTGCTAATTGCTGGAACTATTGGCCCTGTCTTACCTCCCTTTCCCTTACCTTCCTCTCAGGGGGTGCTGACATTATAATATTATGTATGCACACAGAAGAAGAGATGGACAGAGGGGTTAGAGAACACATGCAAAACAGAATGAGCAGTTGTAAAAGCAAAAAGAAACTAGAATATCAATCATTTTTACTGTAAACAGGAAAAGACTTGGCAGAGGTAAATACTCAGGGAGAAGATACTTAATCCTTCTCACTGCTCATTCTCTCCCACATCCCAGGTCCTTATTTGATGGAATCAGGTCAGGAGTGATGGATCTTTCTTTAGAAGGGAAGTCCTTTTTAATTTAGTCTTTTACATCAGCTCTTGTGGGAGGTCTCCCTTAGGTCTTAGATCCTGCTCACTCGCTCTTTTTCCGGATGGGGGGAAAAGGATATTGTACCCTTTTCTTGGAAATTATTAGACTCTGGAAGGGACAAAATTGTAGATAGAGCAGAGAAAGCAGAGCTGACTGCTGCCAATTTGTGAGAGCCCGTGGAGACAGGAAAGAAGGAGGCAGAAATTGAGGGGTGTGCTGTTGTTCAGTAATACAGAATTATGATTGTAGAGTTTTCTTCATGCTGATTCCTTTCACAGAATGTGCTGAACTTGAATAAGCCTTGCAGCAGACTCTTCCTCTGGTGAGAGGAGGGGTTGAAGGAAAAAATCATAGTCATGTAAGTTATATTATTTATAACCATACTGATATAGTTATTAAGCACCAAGCCAAGTACCTTAAAATTAATTCTTACAGCAACCACAAGGGGAAGGTATTAATAAGACCATTTATCAGCTGAGAAAACAGAGGATAAATAATTGGCCCAAATGTCATATGTCTTATAAAAAAAGATCTGGGATTCAAATCCAATGAGCTGGATGAATCTCAAAACATTATGCAAAGCAAAGAAAGCCAGACACAAAAGAGAACATACCACATGATACCATTTATATGAATTCAAGGACAGACAAAAACTAAGCTATGGTGATAGAAACCAGATCAGTAGTTGACTGGGCGAGGGGCAGGAGGGGATTGATTTCAAAGGGGTATGAGGGAACTCTTTTCGAGTGATGGATAAGCTCTATTTCTTAACTGTGGTGGTAGTTCAAGTGTATGTTTGCCAGAACTCATCGAATTTATGTAAAAATGGATGTCTTGTATGTAAATTTTAACACAATGAAACAGACTTTTTAAAAGCCAATGATCCTATCAATATTGTACATTCTTTCCTTAAGGAGAATATAAGTGCAGAATTGCTTGCCATTGAAGAAAGAGCCGTTTATGTTTCTTTTGTATGAATCATATAAATAGTACTTCTGCATTTTTCTAGTTAACTACTGAACATTTTATTGTATTTAATTAATAGGGACACAAAAGTTATGTCTAAATATACAAAGTATGCAAAGTGAAGAATCCAGGCACTCGTTCGCTTATTTCTTTTTTTCAAATTAAAAAGAAAGCATATTTTAGAGAATTAAAATATTCAGATGATTGCTTTAATTTTTGCTTTTATCTGTAGACATTATATATGTAAAGATAAGGCTTTGTTGACCGCTGCCTAGGTGACCCCGCTAGCAAATGTGTATTATAAAATTCATACCAGTTCAGATCAAAGGGACAGAATTAGTAGATCCATCCGTGGCACAGATGATCTGTCCTGTGAATACATTTCAAAAAGTGATTTTGGATGAAAATTTCTTTATCAGTTTGTTGAAAACTTAATTTTGAAAGAGATCAGTCATCTTTCTCCTAAGAATTTCAAGTTTAAAATATTAAAATGTAACTAAATTCATTTGGGTGAAATAGAAAGGGAAAGACTTATTCAAATGTAACTACTAGCTAAAAGTAAATCTTACTTGGACGAAAGAGCTGAACAGACACTCCACCAAAGATGACATTCAAATAGCTAATAAGGATATGAAAAGTTGCTTATTGTCATTAGTTATTAGGGAAATTCAGATTAAACCATAATGGGATACCACCACACACATATTAGAATGGATGAAGTAGAAAACAAAAATTAAAAAATGAAAACTAACAAAAATAGCAAAAAGGTGAAAACGCTAAGTGCTGGCAAAGTTGCAGAGCAACTAATGGCGGGAGTGTGAAATGGTACCGTCACCCTGAAAAACCCTTTGGCAGTTTTGTATAAAACTAAGCAAGTGTGTGTTTTATATCTTCTTAGTATCATAATAGTCCTTTGCCTGTGACAGGCTTTCCGTAGATGTATTCTAGAATAATGAAATGAATACATGACATTTCATTCTATTTTACATATTTAGGGATAGGGACCTTTGATAAGCTTATTTTTCCTAAAACCCTATGAATTCATGGAATTACACTTCTAGAAATTCAGTGCCATCCAGCAATCAATTGCTAAACATTTATTCCAGAGGAATGAAAACTTATATTTTCATAGAAATCTATACACAAATATTTATAACAGCATTATTTTTAATAGCTTCGAACTGGGAACAACCTAGATTTCCTTCAGTAGATGAATCATTAAACAAATGTGGCAAATCCATACTCTCAAATACAACTAAGCAATAAAGAGAAATACACTATTGATACACACAATAACCAGGATGAATCTCCAGGGAATTATGCTGAGTGAAAAGGCCAACCTCCAAAGGTCATATATGTTTATGATTCCATTAATATAACATTCTTGAAATAACAAAATTATAGAAATGGAGAACCAGGTCAGAATAGTGATTGCTAGGGGTCAGGACAGAGAGGGGTGGGCAGTGGAGTTGGATATAAAAGGGCAACAGGAGGAATCAATATGAGGGTGATGGAAATGCTCTGTAACATTTGACTGTATCAGTGTCCACATCCAGGTTGTGATACTGGACTATAGATTTGTAAGATGTTACCATTGGGGGACGCTAGGTAAGGGACACACAGGATCTCTTTATATCATTTCTTAAAACTGCATATGAATCTGCATTTAATTCAAAATAAAACATTTAATTTTGAAAAAGCGTGTTAAATCGTGTTGCTCTCCTCCTGCAAACCATCCAGTAGCTTCCCATCGTATATACTAAGAATCCAAAACTCCTCAATGTTGCCTAATAGGACTTGCAGTAGCTGGCTTCTGACATACCTTTCCAGCTCATTTCCTACTGTTCTTCCTCTGACTGACTTTGCCCCTAACCACACTTGACTTCTTTTGTTTTCTCAAATACTCCAAAGATATTCCCGCCTTAGAATCTTGGCGCTGGATGTCTCTAGCCTCTGAAATATGTTTCTCCCAGATCATAGCCTAGTTTACTCCCTCCCTTAATATAGTTGCTCTAATGTCACCTCCTTAATCTCACTCCCTTAATGTTCTTTGCTAAAATATCACTTCCTGAAAGAGGACTTCCCTGACCACTTTATCTAAAATAGCACACATATTTCTGTATTTTCTGATGAGCAAAAATAAGTTGGAAAATTATATATACCTTTATGAGACCATTTGTGTGTAAAATTTAATGCACATGAGAGAGAGATCCAAGATGGCCGATTAACAACAGCTCAGGATTGTAGCTCCCAGTGAAAGCGCAGAGAGCGAGTGGACGCCGCACTTTCAGACGAATTTTTGTTGCCCACAGACTAGGAGATTCCCGGCGGAGGAGCC